>NW_004624775.1:15718109-15759327 GCF_000247695.1 Heterocephalus glaber | reverse complement strand
AGTGTTTATCATCACTTCATCCCTCTCTCTGGAACTGTCTCCCCCCATCTAGTTCTGAGATTCTTGACATTCTTATCTCTCCTGCCCCCTTACTCTTTCTCACCTTCCAATCCTTTCTTCTATGTCCCAAAGGAAGAGCTTCCTCAATCTATTGGTCCTCTTCTCTTCTTTCTTCTTCTCATTTCTTTTCTTTATAGACTCTCTGCCTTTGTAAATTCTTGGCTTCCACCATTCCTTCTGCCTGAGGACACCCAGATCCAAATATATGGCTTTCAGCAGGGTTTCACTTTTGCATTTCTGAATGACTTCTGGTTTTTTCTATCTGCATGTCCTAGAAGTCCTTCAAAAATATTTAAAAAGTTGACTCATACTTTCCATCCACAAAGATCCTCTTTCTTCCAGTTCCCCAAAGTCTGTTAATATCATGACTACATTTCTGCACTCATTTTTTCCTCTACAGTAAATGTCCTTCCTTTCAGCTCCACTTGTTCAAATCTCATAAGGCTTTGAAGGACCAGTTCAATGCCTCTTCTTTAAGAAAAAAAATTGAGTCACGTTTTTTAAAAACTGTGGATTTCACAGTTCAAATACTAGCTGTGTGACTCTGAACAAAGTGTTTACTGTAAACTTGTGTTTTCTCACCCATAAAATGGGAGTAAGAGTGACTAAGTCACAAATTTATTAATGAGATTAAATGAGTTATTTATGATTGCATGTTATTTCTTTTATTATATTGTAAGTTCCTTTCAAGCAAGGTTCATTTCTGATTAATCATTATAGCCCCAAGTACTTATTAAATAGTGACCAAATGAATGAATAAGTGAATGAAAATTGTGTAGTTTGCCAAATAACATGGTGCTGACACCAGCGTTTTGTTTACTGAATCAAATCCACTTTATTTTGTTCACTTAAATATTGCCTTATATGCAGTCACTACTTTGACAGTCTTATTTTAGTTTCTACCTAACTGAATGACCTGACTTAATATAACATGGCTGTTAAGATAAAATCATGAATCTCTAGACTGGCCCAACCTCAGTTTGTTGTTGTTGGAAAGCCTGAATAATGGTCTAGTGAGTTTAAGTATGTGGACAACTGCCCTTGGCTGGAAAGACCCCCAAGTCTTATCTCCTCTTTTCATATTTTCTTAACTTATCCAGATAATTACTTCATCTCTTCACTTCTCTGGATCTTTGTTGAATAGCCTCTTGGGTCCTGGCAGCCATCTGCTCCTATACCCTTACTCTCAATTCCTCTTCTAACCTTCTTTCTTCCTCCTTGGTCTTAAAGGTGGGTGAGGCTGGCTGTAGTGGCTCTGAAAAACAAGCCTCCACTGGGAAGTGATCCTTTTGCAAGAGCACATCAGGCCCAATGCTATTGTCTGTGAGAGTGGGCATGCCAAGCCTGAGAGGCCTCTTGGCCTCTGAGATACAGCTGAACACATTTGGCTGAAGCTCTTGCAATTTGGTTATTCATTTTCTGCTCTCAGCAGAGTACAGACCACCTGGCCATAGCTTGGCTCACCCATCTCCTAGTTCCTTTGGCAGATGGTGTCTGGTAGCCACAGTATGTTCCCTCTTTTCCTCTCTCCCCAGTCTCTCCTATCAGATAAATAAATGGAGGATAATAGGATAAATCAAGGATAAATAAATGGAGGTGAGGAGAGATATTGGCATGCATGGTATATAGAATATCTGGGGAAGTCTCACAATAAAACTTTCCTCCAAAGCCACTGCGGTAGACTGAATAATTGTCCCCCAAATTCCTATAATCTATAAATATCAATCCTGAATGTTGCCCCTTCTCAAAATTCATACACTGAAATCCTAATTGCCAAGGTGATTGCCTTAGTTACTTTTATCCTTGCTGAGACAAAATACCTGACACCCAAAGTTAAGGGAGGACAAGTTTATTTAGCTCACAGTTTGTAGTGGTTTCAGTGTATAATCAGCTGACTCCAAGGCAGGGTGGCATGACAGAGGGGCAACAGTTCATGGTGGACAGAAGTTAGCAAAGCAACTAGAGACTTTAACAGGATCTTTCTGCTTCTTTTATCTTATCCAGGCTACTAGGAGTGGGTAGTGCTCACACCCTTAATCCTAGTACCTTTGAGTTTAGCATTGCACCATGAATCAATCACACACTAGATCAGCCATCTCTACAGAAGCCCCACCTATGACCCTATGAGGCTTTGGGGGAGACATCTAAAACACAAGCCATAACAGTGATGATATTAAGAGGTAACACCTTTGGGAAGTGATGAGGCAGAGCCTCCTGACTGGGCTAAGTGGCCCTCATGAAGGAGATGGGGGAGAACTAGCTAGTCCTTTCCACCAGCTGACGACACAGCAAGAAGGCACCACCCATGAACCGGAAGCACACTCTCACCAGACACTGAATCTGCTGTTGCCCTGATCTTGGACCTCCAGCCTCTGGAACTATGAGAAATAAATATTTATTGTTTATAAGCCATTTGATTTATGGTAATTTGTAACAGTAGCTCTTATTTGGATAAAAAGGACTTTACAAATGTGATTAAATTAATAATTTCCAAATAGGGAACATATTCTGGATTATTTGGGTGGTCCCTAAATACTATCATAGGTATTCTTATAAGAGAAATACAAAGGGAGAGTTTACACACACATGCACACATACACACACAGGCACACATACACACACAGGCAATGTGAAGATGGAGGCAGCCTGGAGCAATGTGGTCATAAGCCAAGGAATGCTGGCAGCCACCAGCAGCAGGAAGAAGCAGGGAATGGATTCTCCCCCAGAGCCTCTGTGGGGAGCCTGGCCAGGTGGACACCTTGACTTTGGCCCAAAGTTGCCAATTTCAGGCTTCTGCATTCCAAATCTGTGACAGGATAAACATACTAGTTTTTAGCTATCAAGGATATGGTAATTTGTTACAGACACCACAGGGACACCGTGTGCCCCATGACAGTCCTACCCAATTATTCCCAGGTTCTGCTTTGTGAGGCTTGTCTGGCACACCATCCACAGACTGGCTATGCATTAAAAAACTCAATTCTATCACTTCCCTGGGATCAACCAGATTCCCAGCAGCCCAGTCGCCTTGACTAGATCTATATGAGACCTCAATTTCTAGTTTGCCCCAGAACTGTGACTATAGTCTCAGTCAGGAGACTCCATCCTAGAGCTAGACAGCTCTTTCCAGGAGGCTGGAAATTAGTTATTTTGCCTGGCAGTCCAGAGCAGAAGAAGGAAGTCATGTGGATTTGATGAAGCTGAGGGTGCCTCCCAGCACTCTGCAGTTCAAGGTCTCCAGAGCTTTTCTGGCAGCCCATGCTCACAAATTCTGCAAGCTCATAGCAATCCCTTTCCTGTTACAGTTCAAGTATGAAGATGGTTAAAACATACCATTTTCTGTAGCAACTATGTGGCAAGAACAGAACGGCTGAGCAAAAGCTGCACTGGAGGCATCTGGAAGCCCCACATCAGAGGTGCGCCAAAAACTAAGTCATAGTGAGTCAGTACACATCTACTGAGAAGTTTTGATCAAGGCTCTGTTGTAGAGCACAGAAGCCAGATTAGGCAGTTTTAGCAGAGATTGATTGCAAAGCATTACATTGTGGGCAGATTCAAGGGTGAGCTTCTAGGGATGAGGCCATGAAGAGGGGCTGTTGCTGCCACCTCCAGGAAGCTTGCCTCCCTCCTGCAGAACTACCTATACTGCTGTAACCTGCACCTCCAGCATGGTTGTCTGGTGCCCCACTTCTCTCCTCACTAACAGAGTCTAAATCTAAGACTTGCCTGACTCTCTGTTACTAGAGGAATGTAGATTACAACTGGGACTGTGGCTGCAGGGAAGTCTGGGAAATGTGGTTTTCAGCATGTCTACCTCTGCATTCTAGGAGGGCAATTTCCCTTTGAGATGAATGTTGCAATCTTGCTGCTGTGGATGGGGCGAAAAACAATCCACAATTTCTCACCTGATTGCTTACTATGTGCAACGCACTGCTCTAAGGAAATAGGACAAAGCCTCACATGCCAGGGCCTTGCTTTCTCGTGGGTGCAGAGAGTAAGTTCACTACAAAGAAACAGTACTTTGGGACCCTGGAAAGTAGTACAAAGAGGACAAAACCTTGTAGTGAGATAACAGATGGGTGTGGTTGCTTGAATGGTCTAGAATGCACATGAGTTTCTTGTACTGCCCTGTTTGTTGAGAAAAGCTAAGAGACGGACCTTCAAGAGGAGGGAAGAACAGTGCATCTAGGAGATGGACAGAGCCTTTCAGCTAGATGAGAGAGTAGGAAAGAAGAAGGAGGACTGATCCCAGAATCTGGGGGATCCAAAAAAAATTCCAACATTTGGAGTACACAGGACCCTGATAAAGCACAGGGAGCAGACATGGGTGGGTCAAAGAAGTCAGATGAAGCCTGCAGGAAGGTGATGGGATGGAGACAGAGACAAGTGTCATTGCTGGTTTCATGTATTTGCTGGTGACTATTGCAGGGACAAGGTAGTGACAAGCCTTGACTGGAGCAGTTGGAAGAGAGAATAGGAGGCAAGGAGCCATGATGGTGAATCCATGCAACTCTCTGTAGAAGTTCCCCTCTGAAAGAAGCATGACATGGCTCAGTGTTGGAGAGGGTATGCAATGGAGGAAAAGTGAGCAATGGCAGGGTAGGTGTCCTTGTGGAGCTAGGGGTGTGCCTTAGAGAGGGAGTGGGGCCAACCTCCTATCATGGGAAAGGCAGAGCAAACTGTGGCTGGTAGAAGAGGCCAGGGAGGTCCAGCTCAGGACTCAGAGACACCACTCCACCGCAGCCCTTTGGGAAATGTGTCTCCACTTCAGATGGGTTTTGTTAACTCACATCAGCAATATCCAGGTGCTAGGAGCCCAGGGTCTTTAAAAAGACCTCTCTCTGTTGAAGGTGGAGAACCACTGCTTTCCTTTCTCCCCTCCCATCTTAGGGGTTCTGTAGAGTGCAGGGAGTTTTTCTATCAAATCCTTCAAATACCAGGGATCTGATTACATCCCCTATCTCTAGAATAATGAGGTACTTCTTGTTTTTCTTCAAAAGGAAGCTAACAAAGAGCCCTTTTCTGGTCCCCTTGTCTGAGCTCCTGAGTGTCTCCCTCTGCACCTGTTTTAGGTGAACTTCCCTCTGACATCTGGAGGCTCCCAGCCTATCCCTTCCCTCTTGCACAAGCACTGTTATGGGGCTTCTCCCAGGGATCAGGTTTTTTGACCCTTTAACTTTTCCTTAAAAAATAAGAAAAAGCCTCCAAAAATATAATCTTAGCTACTAATAATATGGTTTGGTTTGCTTTTTATTTCCAGGGCAGCTTTTTTGGTTCGGTTTGGTTTGGTTTTGTTGTAGAGACTTCCAAAGACTCCTACTCTCATGAAATATCCTGGCCTCAAAAGAATTGTGTGGTCAAATCAGTTTTGGACATCTTGCATATTAAAAATTCGGGGAAGTTTTGCAATTAAAAATCCATTTGATTCTGTTTTACACATTTCTCAAATGCATTTGACCCTAAAACAGTGCTCAGAAGAATGCCTTTTGGAAAATTTCTGCTTATATAGCCTTTAGCTTGCCAGGAAAAATGGTCATTCCCATTTACTATCTGATCCAACGGACCCCTTAAAAATCCTCCCACCCACCCAGAAATACTGCTTTTCTGTGTTCTTGAGATGGTGATTTTGTAGCTGCAGTTGCATTTCATTTGTAAAAGGGAAAGAGGGTAAAACAGCTTTACTAGTAATTTTGACACCAAAATTAAAATACACGAAGTCCACATTTTTATTCTATATTTTTCAGATTTTGAAGGTGTACATATGCAAAGGGAGCAATAAATACTCTTTGAATGCAACCAACCATCTATCAGCTGTCATGGGAATCCGGAACATCCGCATTGTAAACACTGACTCATTTCCAACATGGCTCTAAAACAGTCTCACTTTTCATTGTTTCTGCCTCCTCATGCACTTAAAACTGTGAAATACATGGGAAAAAATTAAAGCCTTCAAAAATGTAGTTTTGTTGAAAAGATTATGGCCATTTTTGCTTCATAACTGCAAATCATTTCCATTTTCAGATCTATACACACCAATTAAGATGATTGATCCAACTTGATTTCTATTTCCTTCCAGTCCCCTTCAAATGCCTTCAACATTTTCCCACTTACAAAACATGTCAGGTAGATTTCTGTGCACAAACATGACAAAGGATGAAAAATCACTGCCAAACATCCTTTTAGCAAAGGACACAGTCCAGTTTCTTGAGACAAAATATTGCATAATGAAGTCCTTCTTGTGGGATGACCAGATGAGACATTTCCTTTTGATTCATAGGAATATACCATTCGACCATCAAATTCTGAGTTGGAGAAAGTTTATCAAATCTATTGTCGCATGTAGAGTTATGATCTATGATTTCACTTATATGACCAATTTCACTATCTTCCTTTCAATCTTGACGTTTGCTATCTCTTTGTATTCGATCTTCTAATTCATCTAAGAATTATGAAACATCTCCCTGTATTTTTACTTTTTGCCACTGTAGACTTAAATTTTAAAGTTTAGAATTTTCACCAGTGTTCAATTCAAGCTAAAAGCAGACTACAAGATGGGATCTCCAGTCTTCTTTCTTGCCTTCTTATGATGATGCCACTCTTTTGCCAAGGCAATAGGAAAACTGGGAATGGTGTAGTTTTTATATTTATCTCAGTATTGCTTCATTCTTCTAGTTTAGGTCAGGCCAGTACTCTTTTTTGGCATAGTTTACCATAATTCATGAATAATGATGAAATAGCAAAAATGTTTCAAAATATAGGGAAAATAAGAAACCTGGGATCCTCAAATGCAACCTAGATGTGTAAAATGCTCCAACAGATAGATATGGTAATTACAATATAGAATAAATTTTGTTCTAATAAAAAAAATAAGTAATTATTTTTGCTTTGGAAAATTTCTAAGGAAGAGTACAAGTTCAGTAATACCAATCCTTATGAATAGATAGAACTCCACAAAGGAAACTAAAAAACTAAACCTGGATTTAATGGATCCTGACAAGAGTTATTTTTTTCTTCCATATTTTGACTTACATGTAATTCTCTTAAAACTTCCTGTGAATGGAAATATGCTTTTCTCTCGTGATAAATAGGGGTTTTAAGCAAAACACATTTTATATTTTATAGAGTAGCATATTCTTTATTTTTTATCAAAAGAATTATTTTTGCATACTCTTTAAAACATTCATGACCTTTGTTTTCTTCCACACTTCCTGACATATTCCACTAAGTTGATCTGAGATGCCTCATGCAAGAAAAGTAATTCATAGTGAATAGAGTAAAAAAGGGCAAAAACACTCTGACTTTAGTTCCTAAATATATGTATGATATATTTTATAATGTTATTACATAAAAATTGGCAAAACTGTTTTTATTTTCATGATATTTGGAATGCTTATATTTTGTACTTAAACTGGGTTTTTTAAAACAATTTTTGATATTTTATTTCTAACCCATAAGTTAAGACAGGAGATTTCAGCTTTTTTTTTAACAACACATTTTAGTATGTGGATTTCTTTCACTAATAAGAAAAAACTTATATTGGATATAAGCAACAGCATATACCTGTTTTCTTTCAACTTAGTTTTGAAATGTTAGAAGTACAGGCTGGTGAAAATAATGTGGAGAGAAATTTCTAGCATTATCACCGTTTTAGGCTTCCTGGTGTGTTCTTGTGTTTCTTCAATAGCCTGCGGTAGGTGCCCTGCCATGGTGGATGTAAATAAACAACACAGGACAAAGAGTAGAGCAACAGAAGCACATGTGTGGTCAAGGCAGCAGAGGGCCACTAAGGACAAATGGGTGAGTCACAAGCATGCTTAGCTTGTCCTGCACACTTTAAGACCTTCTTAGTCTTATTTCAGAAGGGAAATTTGAAATAGTCATTTTATTTGTTGTGTTAAAAGTAGACATAGACACAGCATGCTTTTAGCCTTTGCAGTAATCCAAATCCCAGGTTGCTCTTGAGACACCTAACTAATGGTTGGGAAAATGGGTCAGGCTCAGTGGACAGGAGCCTGGCCTTTGGGTGCTGGCTTGGGCTTTCTGGTTATGTGGGAGATACAGGATTTGTCCTTTCTCTTTGAGGCTTCATGGTGCAGACTCTTCGCGTGCTATGGGCTTTCTATTTTCTATTGTCCACAATGGATTGCAATTTCCAAAATTGTAACTCAACTTATATGCATTCGCATCTAGTTTGTAATCAGTGCTAATGTGGTCAATTGCACACTTCTGAAACATTACACATGATAGTGCCTCCTAACTTTATTTGCCCCTTGGCTTTGAGTCTGGAGGCTGACTCACTCCCCATTCTCAGGTTGTTGGAAGTATATCCTCTGTGGATATTACAGTCTCCTGGGCCCTGATCTCCTGCTTGGGAGCTAGAGGTAGAGGAGGGAGAAGGCGAGTGGGAGGAGCTGAGCAGCCATCACCTCTGATCATGGTTCTGCAGGGCCGGTCCTGTACACTTTCTCTCTGCCCCTGGAATCAACCAGGCCCATGCAGACACATCCTCAATGATGAGGAAGTCAGAATACCCTCCCTCCAATTGCCTACAGGTTCCCAGGGAGATCTTGGCACCCGAAGCATCAAATCAAAACCGTGGTCCCGGCCTTTCCTTTCCCATGACATGCCTTTCTGGTTTGCTGGGAAGAGAGCCGGCTGTCAGCAACTTTGAAAAGGCTAAGCTGCCCCCAGGAGCCCCGCCTCTCTGGAGTGAAGCTCCCCTTGGTCTATCTCACAGGAATGTTCAGTGAAAGCCAAGCTGAAAGACTGAGGCATGCTTCTTCATCCCATGCACTGGCCCCGATGATGTGAAAGTCATCTCAAATGCCGACAGGTGAGGAGAATGCTGCAGTCCCAGCTCATGCACTGTAACCATGGCAACTGGCAGGCCAGCAGGGAAGAAGCCCTTTTGGCAGGACTGGGATTAATGGAACAAGACAGGCTGTTGCTACAAGGCCATGGCCACTTCACTGTTGGCCTGAAGTCCAGAGACCTGGAGGGTGAGAGTTCGAATGTTCTGGGTTTGCATCCAGACTCTTGGCCCTGTGCTTCCAGTGCAGCTCCACACAGTGGTACTAGATGGGCACTGCTGCCTAGTATTGGCAGCATGGTGGGGGAGAGGCAGCAGCCCACCACAAATGCCTGTGGCTCGGTGTGGGCCTACCTATGAGCCATCAGCCCAGATGGTAAGACACTGGTGAGAAGTCATCTACTGAGGGCCTGAGAGGACACCCCAGAATGCAAAAGCTGTCAAAGGTAGAGTTCCATGGGTCTCCTATGCTTTCTGTCTCCCACCATCCCAACTAACGGGAATCTCAGTCAGCTCCAGCTGCTATAACAATGTGCCAGAGATGGGATGGCTTACGCCACAGATGTTTATTCTCACTGTTCTGGAGGCTGGACATCTAAGAGGCCAGCACTGGTGGGTTAAGTGAAGCCTTTTTTGGGTAGGTAGCAAATAGCACCTTTTAGCTTTGTCCTCACATGGTAGAAGGAGACTGAGATTGTTCTTTTCAATCGCTTTCATTAGGGCTCCGCTTTCTGCCTTTGTCACCTCCTGCAGGCCTCACCTGCTCATACTGTCATCCTAACTTAGGAATCTTGAGGGAACAAATATTCCATCCACAGCGGAGAGGGTGCCAACACTTACAATACCCAGCTCTGCCATTTCACTTAACTCTCCCAACAACCCTGCCAGGGAGGCAGCATCCTTCTTCCTATATTTATAGAGGAAGAAACCTGGGTGAAAGAATGCTACTGGGTCAGTCAACTGGCAAAGGTAGAATTGAAGTGCACATGTGAGCCCATGCCCTCTCAGGGGGCAGGGAGCCACCTCCTCTGCAAGGACCTGAGCTCCTTCCAACTGAGTGGGGCCAGAGGAACAGCTCCTGTGATTCAGTTCTGTGGGATAGGGCATTGCGGGGCGGGGTGGGGCCTCCGGGGAGAAGATAGGGTAGTCCTGTTCAGGGTCCCCCTCTCCTTTTCCTTGGTCACAGGAAGGTAGAGAATGAAGAACCAATAATGTACCCTCTTTACTCCTCCAGGCTCAAGATACAGTAATTCCATCTCTTCCATGAAGCCATCCCTGAAGCAGGTTTGGAAGTCCTCTTTCATGAGCCTCTGTCATTGTGTTGTCATGGCTGCTTCTATGTCCTGAGTCAATTCAAAATGTTTACCTTTCATGACTATTTTGACTTTGAGGAAGAGCCAGAAGCCATATGGTGCCAGATCCAATGAAAAAAGTAGATGAGGACATACTGTAATATTTTTATAAGTCTACCTATCTACTGAATGACACTCAGCAGCAACAGTCACTGTACTTTTGACCACACCTGGTAAAGATACTCATGAGACAGGACTTCCAGAACTGCTTCAGAAAGTGGCAAGAAAGGCAGGATAAGTGTATTTGAAGTAAATGGAGGTGAGTATTTTGAATTGATGACAATGTGTCTTTACTGTAATAAATTTTTAAAAATATAAACACTCACCTTATTTTTCAATCACCTCTTATACAGTCAGTGGTATTTGAGAATTCATTCTCCCTGTTCCTCCCTCACCCACCTGGGTTTCTGAGGCTTCAGTTGCTTCACCCATTGGTGCTTTCACTGGGAGCCAGGCAGGGCATGGAGGGGAACCTGGGAGAACATTCCTGATTCTCTGTGGACTACTTTCTTCCTGCTTACTGGTGCCTCCAAATTTTGGGGTGGGGTACATAGACAGCTATTCTGTGTCACCACTTGCCATTCCCCATCCTCTTGCCACCTGCTAGATTTCATAATATGAACCATGGGTCAAGCCCGGCTCACGTGTGCAAGTCCATCCTGTGGAATTACCAAAGAAATTTATCTCAGGGCAGCCTGGTTTTGCAAGTCAAAAGTGCTTTAGTTTTCAGCTGGAAAGAGACAAAGTCTACCTGAAAGCTGCAATCCAAGAACTTGAACTTGATGTGTACAGTGGTGGGAAGCAGTCCTGCTGCTGGGACCTCAGGGCAGGGCCCAGGCAGGTTGGCACCATCTGTGTCAAGGGCTATCATTCATCTTGAACTTCGTAAATGTGCTTATTGATTCCAACAATGACCTGGGAGGTAGTGTTTTGAGGAAGGGGAAACATTTTTTGAATTTCCAAATGAGCTGATATGGAGGCCTTGGTAGTGGGTACTAGGAACACCAGGAAACTGACACTTCTTTCGTACCTTAAATATCACCCCTTGTGATATGCAGAGTGGAAGACACATGGGCAGTGAGTGACAGATTTCAGGGGAGCAGGAATAATTGTTGGCAAGTCAAGAAATGCTGCAGCTGGGGTGGCCTGGAATCTGCTCCAGGGGGCACTGAACAGGAAGATTATGAGAAATGGGGGACATTTCCAAGTGATATTAATGCAGAAACATAGGTGTGAGAGAGAAATCCATAGTGTGGCTGGGGACAGTCTGGTGGTCTTGAGACTTTGGAGTGGAGCATGGCAGAAGAGAAGGTTGGAAGGGTGGCTGTGTGGGTTTGGAGCCGCGGAAGCCAGGGAGGGCTTGCCCACTGGGCTTGCGGAGGAGAAACAGCCTTGAGGAGGGAAGTGGAGGAGGGTGGAGGTGAAGTGTCAGAAGACTGTGGTAGATGCTGAAGGAGGCCTTCTATGACCAGGCCCAACACGGTGACAGCAGAGGCACAGTGAAGAGGACACTTAAGTGAGGGGACGTGGAGACAAGGGGGAATCGGGAGGATGCTGATGCTCTTCGAGGTCAGTGAGGCTTCAAGGCTGCTGCCTGGCCCCGGATTAGCCCTCAACAGAAATGGGGCCATCCTGAGAGGACTTAGGGTAGTGACATCCAGGAGACAGCTGACCCTTAGGATCAAGAGATAACAGAGCAGCCAGGGACAGGGTGACAACCTGGGGCTGTCTGCACAGGACACCCCTGCCCAAGGGGAGGCTGTGAGTGTTGGGGGAGGGAAGAGCAGAGCAGGGGACGGGGGAGCTCTTGGGAGGCTGCACACTTCACACAGGCTCGGAAACACTTTCCAGGGTTGAGGCCCTCACACACATAGCTCTGAGCCTGTGCAATGGGCCAGTGAGTTCTCACTAGTCTACCATGTAGATCTGAGGTTTGTAGGGAGTTTTCAAGGCACTGAGGAGTACGAGGAAGACCCATAGTACTCTAGAGGAAGCAGGATGGAAACTGTAGAGTGGCTCTCCCAGGGCATCAGGGGATCTTGAACTCCAAAGCTCCCATGCCCCCAACCAGGGGTCATCCTAACATCAGGGGGCAGAGAATCTCCATGCAGCCCCACAGGTTACATCTTGGTCATATCAGACTTTTCAGCCAGTGTTCTCAGGACAGTCATTTTTGGGTTGCATTTCTGGGTTGGTAATCAAAGATGACTGGGAAGGTGGGGAGAGATTTGGCCATGAGATCTCTTCCAACTAAATGAGTAGGATATTTTAGAGACACTGGAGTAGAAGAAATGCAAGCCCATGGTTTTGCTCTGTCCACTATGGTTCTTTGGCATCCTGTTGCTTTTTTTTTTTAGTATTGGAGATTGAACCCTGGGCCTTTGCATTGGGCTACATCTCCAATGCCACTCCTGCTTTTTTTGACACAGGGTCTTGCTAAGTCACTAAGTTAACCAGGCTACCTTTGAACTTGAGATCCTCCTTCCTCGGCTTCCAGAGTGCTGGGATTATAGACATGTGCCACCATGCCTGGGCTGCTGCCATTTTAATGCACTCTATGAGCCCCCTTCTGTGGAGTGATCAACCTACCCATTGTGAGAACACTGGGCATAGCCACTTCTACCCTGAGCACTTCTGACAGCCAACAGAGACCAACAAATTAGGATAAAAAGATGACACTTGGCTCCACCGGGCTGTGTTCTCTGCAACATTCTGCAGGCTCCATGCTGAATGGACATTCTGTTTGCTTCACCCCACTTTCCTCTCCATGTGCAGCCCAGGTTTTCTGCCTCCTTGCTTAGAACCTGCCCTCCCAGATAGTCTGGTACTTTGACTTACTGATCAATCATTTTATTTTGCTTCGTTTTATTTTAAACCACAATTTTACCCTCTTGATCTCTAATAACTTTTCTTTTTTCTTGTGTTTGTTTGTTTGTTTGGGCAGTACTAGGGATTGAACCGGGGTGTTTGCACTGAGCTACATCCCCAACTCTTCATTATTTCTTACTTTGAGACAGGGTCTCACTAAGTTGCCCAGGCTGGCTCAAACTTGCAGTCCTCCTGCCGCAGCTCCCCAGAGTGCTGGAATTTCAGGTGTACACCACTACACACACACACACACACACACACACACACACACACATACACACACATGCCACCCTGTTTCGGAGCCCAGTGGGCACTAAGCCCCTCTCCTTAGTCCAAGGCCAGGTCCAAGCCTCAGCTGAGCTGTGATGGCTCCTGTTTCCACAGTCTACAATGTTCCGTGAGCATCACAGACTTCATCATTGCAAGTGCTTGAGGCGAGAACTTCACACAGTCCTCCCAGGAGATGTGCTGTCTCTATTCAAGACAGGAGCAGATGGGAATGTGGCAGGGAAATCGTCCAGGGGCCCAGTGGGTCGGTGCCAAAATGACCCAGTAACTAGCCCAAGTCCTGGCACCTTGAGAAAGGTATGTGTCCTCCACACCGAGTGACCGGTCAGGGCTGTCCTGTCCAAGCCTTTGTCCTTGAGTTCTCTTCACACAATGATCACCAAGCATCCAGAGCAGAAGAACAAAAGGTCTTTGAGGTCATCCTGAGCACAAATGCCAGGACTATTGTTAACACACAAAGCTTTCCCTGTCCTGGCTAGAGAGTAACGTTCTCGCTGGGGGAGTTTTTGATTCAAGATAAGCCAATAGAGCCGGAAGTTGGCCGCATGGTGTGGACGCCACATAGCTGCCTCATTGGTTTCTGCCTCTGGATTGAGCTGTGCTCCATGAGGGCGCTGGAGATCTCTGGGTCCAGAGCTGATCCCCAAAGCATGCAGCCAAGTCTCTTGGAGGACACTGGTCCCACCAGCCTTGGTGCTCCTCTTCCTGGGGCACCATGCTGTGTCTGCTGACAGGAAAAGGCACACACTATTGACAAGAAGGGGGATTCTCACCCCCCAGAGAGTCTGTCCCAGCCCCTGCTAGCTTCTGGCTCTAAGAAGGGACTCTCTGGTGGCTTTGCTGGAAGAGGACAGAAAAATAAAAGCCTGAGGTGGGAAGGACACTCTGGTTTGCAAATGTGTTGCATATATCCTCTTAAAGATTCGGGTTTTAGAAGCTTGGTCCTCGGTGGGGCTTAGTGTTAGGTCATTGGTCACTGCAGATTCTGTCTGTGGAAGGGATTAAGGTTATTATAAAGAAGCAAAACTGGCCCCTCCCCATCCCTCTCTGGCTTCCTTTCTCTCCATGGAATCTTTCTTTCTTGCATGGGCTATAGTGTATCACTATGATGCTGCCTGTTGTGTGATATACTTGGGGATCCTTTGCTGGAGCCACCGCTATGCTCTTGAACATTCCAGGCTTTGAGCTAAATAAATCTCTTTTCTTTATGAAGTACCGTGCCTTGGGAATTTTGTTATAACAATGGAAGATGGACTAATATAAGGGAGGATTAGAGAATCAAGCAAGGCCAGGGACAGGTGCTGAGACCAGGAAATGAGGCAGGTATAGTAGGGACAGGGAGAGGGTAGAGAAAGGACAGAACTGCAGTCAAGTTTGCAGGTTGGGTGGTAAGTTCCTGGATGAAAGGGAGCAAATAAGGAGGGGAAGGACTGAGAGGGGAAAGTGGGGAAGGTTGGAGTTGCACTGGGATTTGAAATCAGGGTCACAGAAGGAATTTGTGCAGGAGATAGAGGCAGCAGGTAATTGGAGGTGTGGGATGAAGAGCCTTTCAGAGTAAGGGGTGGGGTGGAGAGAGAAGCTTCTCATTTTCCACAGTCCTGGGCCATGGTGGGAGTTTCCTACTGGGAAGAAAGCATGGCTCCTCATTGGTCACCTGACTGAGGTAGGTCTCTGGTAGGAGGGCAGTCCCTGAATGGAGACCCATGGACAGGAAGTCAGAAGCCCTCATCCTTAGATTCAGGTATTTTTCTTCCCACAGTGACTCCTGCACTGGGTTAACACCAGTCCTCTCTCTCAAGTGGTAACTGATGAAGGAAACTTCATCCCTGATGTCCTACCAAAGTGTGCTTTTGGAGTCATGGTTCCTGTCAGATGGAGAAACCTCCGATGCCTTTTCCTGTTCTGGGATGGTGCAGCTCCTAGCTCCCATGCCAATCTTAGTGCCTCTTCTCTAGACCCAAGAGTGGAGTTTAGCCTTCTGCATCTGTTTCAGACTTGAGGCCACAGTCTAAATTTAAGAAACATTCCACAAACTGGTGTGATGGTGCATGCCTGTAATCTCAGCACTTTGAGAATCTGAGGCAGGAGGATTACAAGTTGGAGCTCAGCCTGGGCAGTTTAGCAACTTGTGAAACCCTGTCTCAAAATAAAAGATGAAAAAGGGCTGGGGAAGAGTTCAGCCTAAGTGGCTTGGGTTCAAACCCTAGTACCACAAAAACAAATCAACAATTAAAAAACCTAAGAAACAAACAAACAACAAGAACAAAAACCATTCTACAAATGCACAGGCATGGATGCTTTTTATTTCTAAGACAGAGGTCATAATGTGTCTATTATTTTGCTAAAGCTTAATCATCAGAGTCTATGCAATTGGTTGTAGACATTTTGGGGTAGTGGGAACATAAGTTCTTCATTTAGGGAGGAAAAGATTAAGCTAAATTAGTAATTCAAAACTGAAAGTAACCCAGAAAATTAGATTAGAAATTTTTGGAAAAACACATCACATAGGTGGCCTATGTTTGTTTAAACCAATTTTACCAAGGAACAGAAAAGCTAGCCAGGCTGGGCTGCTGTGGATGTGGGGCCTGCCCTGCAGACTCCCTACCCCTTCCCCACATTCCCTGTTCCCCACCTTGTCATCCTGTGTACCCCATGCCTGGTGGAGGTTTGTGTGTCCATCCCACTTGACCCAGGGCCCACAGAACAGTATCTCCTGATGGTGAGGACATCTAGCACATGTCCCCTCTGACCATGGTGTCCCCAAGAGGCCACTGGATCATTTGGTCCTAAGGAATATTCAGCAATGTGTTTTCTGATCAGGGATCCAGTCCCAAGGTCTCTGGCTTATGTCACTCTGAATTCTTGTGCTTCAAGGGACAGTCACAGCTCTGAGTTTTGAGAGGAAAGATCTTCCAGAGACATTTGCATGCATGTGGGTAACAGCTATTGGCCTGGCTAGGTCCCACATGCCTTCCTGGGTGGGAAGAACCAAAGACGGGAGTGAATCAGAGGGACAGAGGCACCCAGGACCCAAATCTGGAGGTGAGAAGAACTTTTATACCCTACAGGCTTCCAGGTACTTGACGGTCAATGTGCAAAAGGCCCAGATAACTTGTGTCAATGAGCTTCCCTAATTACACAATGCCTAACGATTCAGCTGTGGAGTTTGCTCTTGAAAACAACCTCCTAACCCGTTGACAGTACATTCAGGAACTGGGCAAAATGATGACATTTTTTCAGAGGTCCCCTGAACCACCCCAAGGTCACCTCCCCTGTCTCTACAGATAGTAACAGCTCAATACTAGCAATGGAGCTCTTCAGGGCTGCACATAATTTATAGCTTTCAGTCCTCAAACCTATCATACTGTCATGACCCTCCAGACAAGCAAGAGTGCTGATACTAGGTGCTCCCCTGTAAGTACACAGTGTCCTGGCCGTGGCTCCACATATGGTCAACTTGTCCTCTCACTTGGTCCTCAGTGAAGCCCCAGGAAGTGAAGCTCTTGTTGCACCAGGTGCCAAATAAAAACACTGGTGGCAATGGTTCACTAGTGGAGGCTCACTCTGCAAGCTTCTAGCGTAAGCCCGACATCTGTTGTCTCAAGCTAGACCCAGGCCCATCAAGAATGGGAACAGGCCTATACACAGGTCCCAGGGCCATGCCCTTTCACTTGGTCCTGGAGCTGGCAAACATAGAGTCTCCTGGCAGCAGCAGAAGTGCAGGTGGAAGAAAGCTTCAGAGTGAGGGCCAAATGGCAAAGAGCAGTGGGATCCCACCCAGACCATTTGTACCCAGGCACCACTGTGCAGGCGTGGACACACTCATGGCTTTCCTTCAACAATAAGTAAAATGTGGCCTACTGGACATGTCACAGTTCCGGGGAAATAAGGCCACAAAGTCCTCAAGGCAAGTCTCTTTCGCTGGTGACACTGATGGGGGTGAGATAGGCAGGGAGCAGAGGGCAACTATGCAAAAAGCTCTGTTCCAGTTATTCCTGCCAGGTCAGTCATGGCACAGCCACAGAAGAGAGAGAAGCTGGGCATGGCAGTGTCTGATGAGGGAAGGTGTGTCCTTGGGGCTGCCTCGAAGGGTGGGTGTTACACTCCACTGTGCTTACATTCTGCTCCCCAGGATGCACACTTATGGGCAGGAAAATGATCCCAGCAGATTTTTTCAGGGTTCTGAGAGAACTGAGCTAAACAGAAAACAGCATTAGGTTGCCAAAGATATGAAGGATGTCAGCCAGCACTGTTCCCAGGCCTCGGGTGGGGAAGAATTCAGGTCTGTCCCTAGGCAGAAGTCATCCAAAAGAAATGGTCCTCCAGGGAGGGGCAGCTGGAAAGCAAGTGGGTGGCCCTGTGAGTCGATGATAAGGACAAAACCTGAAGTTCACCTTGCCGTGAAGCATGGGAGAGAGCCATAGCTCCTAGTGGAGTCTGCGGCACCTGCTTGTTCAGATGAGAGGCGCTAGAAGGAACCTGGGGGCCTCTGTCTCTCATACTAGGTCCTAGGTAAATGTGCCAGAGACTGGTGGAATGCGAAGGTGGGAAAAGTGGTGGCACAGGTACCCAGCTCAATCGGATGTAAGGGCTATGCTGAGGGGCATGAAGGGAGTCCGATGGCCAGGTAGGGGGGAAAGAAGCATCAGATGCTGGTGGGTCCAGGCAAGGGAAGGCAGAAGTGGAGGAAATGTGGAAATAAGGCCCTAATAACATTGGCCTTTAAGCAGGACTTGGAATTCAGGAGCAGGATGCTAGAAGGGACTGGAAAGGGAGGCCTCTTCCCTGAGAAGGAACAATGGTCATTCTTCCATGGAAAACTGACCTTCTCTGAGAGAGGAAAGGCTGCCAGGGGAGGAGGGCCAGTTAGGGGACAGGAAGGAAGGGGCCTAGAGCCCGTGCTGAGCAAAGGAAAGCCAGAGAGCCCTGGAATCGCATTTGGAACTTAATATTTCCCCATCTCCAGAATGCAGGGCAGCCTGGCAGCTCACATCCTGGCTTTCTCAGGCACTGTGCCCTCCACCCCAAGTGAGGCCTTGTAGGTTGGAGGCCCGGAGGCTGCCCAGGACAAGGGTCTCACACGCTGCGCACTGCAGCTCTGTGAGACTCAAGTCGACACCCACGGGAAGTGGGAGTTCCCTGAAAAAATAGAGGAAGCCAGCCAAGGTCATCAAGGCACAACACAGACCCCTCCTCTTTCCAAAAGGTGCCTATCTCCAAAACAATCAAGGCCGCCCCATTAAACAACACTCATTTAGTACAAAGGAAGCTCAGCGTGACAGGATCAGGGGCCAGTTCCAAGGAAAACACTCCAGATTGTTGGGTATGCATACAACAATGAACAAAAAAGCTGAATGGCATTCCCGTGTGAGGGCTCTGGTGCCAGGGGTGGAAACTTCAGAGTTCTGGAGTGCCCGACAAAGCCTCCCATGCCCTCCTGCAAGGGCTCCTCATCTCTCACAGGCCTTACCCGGTGGGTGGTCTGCACCCCTGGCACCCGCTGTGTAGTAACTTGGCCACTTTGTACCTTACCTGGCTTGGCCTGGGCTCCTCGGGCCCCTCAGAGGGAGCAGGGCCTTTTGCCAACAGTATCTGGTGGTATCAAGAGCTGCATTTAGCAAAAAGGGGTAGATGTCCAGAGCAGCTGAGAGGAGGGGCCAAACTTCAACTGGCCAGAAGTCTCCACAGAGCTCAGTGTGAACATTTTCCACATTTGTTATAGACTCAAGGTTTGTCTCTCCATTCATATGCTGAAGCCTGAAACCCAAATATGATTGTATTAGGAGACTGGGCCTTTTTGTTGTTTTTTTCTAATACTGGGGATTGAACTCAGGACCTTGTGTTTGCCAGGCAGGTGCAGCACCACTGAGCTACATCTCTGGGCCCTATTAAATTGAATTATACAGTGCTTATTTATTTATTTTTTCTTTTATGGTACTAGGGATTGAACCCAGGGCCTGGAGTGTGCAAGGCAAGCACTCTACCACTGAGTTACATCCCCAGCCCTCCTTTTTGGAGGTGATTTTGGTTAAATAAGGTCTTTAAGGTGAAGCTTGATCCAGTGAGCTCTTTCTCTCCACCATTTACAGACACAGTGAGAGGCGACATGTGGAAGCAGGGCCTTCAATAGGAACCAAATCAGCCAGCAATGGAAGTCCAGCCTCCAGGCTCTGAGAAATAAATTCTTGTTAAACCCACCTAGCCTAGGATGTATGAAGCACTATAGAAAAGTATGGTTTAAATATTTTTTTAAATTACAGTAAAAAACACATTGCTGTTAATTCCCCTGAAAATGCTCCGCTTGGGGCCAGGGATTTAGCTCAGTGGTTCTGGCGCCTGCCTCACAAGCGCAAGGCCCTGAGTTCGATCCCCGGAACAAAAAAAAAAAAAAAATACTCCCCTCAATTTGAATACACTTATCCTATAATTCTTGCCACTTTCTGAAGCAGTCCTAGGAGTTGTTTTTCCTGAGTATTTTCAGTTGTACTATCCTGGCTATCTCGATGTCCTGAATCAATTCAAAATATTGACCTTTTATGGTCATTTTTACTTTAGAGAAGAACCAGAAGTTGCCCAGTACTAGATCTATGGATAAAGTACATGAAGGCACTTAGTAATATTTTTATGAGTCTACCCTTCCATTGGATGACAGTTGGTAACAGCATTCATCATATTTTTTTATCATATCTCATAAAGACATTCACAAAAGAGGACCTCCAGAACTGCTCCAGAAAGTGGCAAGAAAGATGGTGTGTTTGAAGCAAGGGTGAGTATTTTGAGGAAGATTAACAGCAATGTGTGATTTAAGTACTCACTGTATTCTTCCATCACCTCATGTATTTGTTAGAGCCACTCTTGTAGACTGACTCTGTGTCCAATCACAAATTTGAAAGACCAAAGGGAAAGGAATAGTGCATGTTCTCACTGACATGTGGATGTTAAAAAGTTGATTTCATAGAGGAAGAAAGTGGAATAATGTTTACTACAGGTTGGCCAGGGTGTGAGAGGGAAGGATGGAGGAAGGGTGGTTAATGGGTATGGGAACATTTGGACTGGAAGAATAAGTTCTAATGCTCAGCACAGTATGGTAACTGGAGTTGACTACAAGGTAGTGAACATATCATACTAGCTAGTATACAAAAATTTTTAATGTTCCCAGCACAAAGAAATGATAAATGTTCAAGGTAATGGATATACCCATTACCCTGATCTGATCATTACACATCTTGTACATGTATGAATGTGCACACTGTATTGTATTGAATTATCACATGCGTTGAATTATCATGCAGCATCCCAAAGTATATAGAGTTACTACACACCAATTTAAAATTAGAAACATTGGAAAAAAGAGACAGGAAGTCTCAGAGGCAAAAGGGCCCTAAAGGCAATCTGATATGTCACCTCCAGTTGACAGTGGCTGTCCACCCAAGACCCCAGCAAACCTCCCTCAGGGATGCTGTCAGCCGGTTCATACCAACTCTTGGTCTTGCTTGCAGAGGTGGAGAGAGGCCTCAGGAGGAACGCCTGAATTCTTCTCTAGGGCTCCACCCTAGCTCTATGGGTGGGAGGTCCCTCACACGCAGGCTAAAGTAGTGTGACTCCATCCAGGCCACCTCACATGCGCACTGTGGGTCTTTGGGCAGGCAGCAACAACAGGGAGAGGTCAGCTCTTAATGAACGGGGGTCCTGTTTGCATGTAAATGTGCTATGTATAAAGGAGGAGCAGGAAGTTCAGAATATTTATGGCAGAGAGTATGGCAGAGAGGAGAGAGACTGTTTGGAAACAAATGCTTTATTAGGTTCCCTTGAGGCACCAGCTGCTCCTTCAACACATCTATTTCAGGACTTTATGTAGAGAAGTGACTGTACCATAAATAGCAGACAAAGTCAAGGAGATGCTTGTCTTCAGGGCCTGAGGAAGCCAGGGGCCCTGTCTTCTGACTTTGGGGGTGTCTAACCTGGGGCTATCTTCTCCAGTGACTGGATATCTCAGGGACCCTCTAGGAGCACATGTTCTTCTCCTCCCCATAGGACCTCCTTGTCTGCCCTGGATGTTGCTTTATTTTCACTAAATTTTATAATCTTTAGATATTTTTCCCTTACTTTTTATTTTGGAAAAAAATTCATCCCTTAGAAAAGTTGCAAGACTAGTAATAAAAGGCACATTGTGCACCTTTCATATGAGTTTGCTAGTGGGCATTCTGCCTCCTGCCTCTTCAGGAGGTGTTACTCAGAGTTTTGGCTGAAAGATGTAGGCATCCTGGCCCTATCACATTCAATACTATTGTCTAATAACATAAGGTCCACCAAACGTCCCACTGCCCTTCTCTGCCTCTACTGGTCCTGTCCATAGTCTTCTTTAATCTGGAACAATCTGTAGCCTTTCCTGGAATTTCATAGCGTAGCTATGGGGATGGGTTAGGATCTGAAAAGGGGAAGCAGAATGATCATGAGTCTAAAGGAATAAGGCAATAATGGGAGGGACTCACGTGGGGGGCTGGAAGGGAAGGGAATTGTTGGGGATCAGAGGAAAGTATTGATTTGGGGCTACATGAGTTGCTGCTGAGGTGTCTCTGGAAGGTGTCAGGCCTGAGTCTTGGTATGTCAGCAGGTGAGCAGTTGAGGGGGTAAAGCAGGGCAAAGTGGTCCCTACAGTGACACAATGTCTGTGTCTGTCCCCAGCACATGGACAGGAGGTATTGGTGCCCTTCACCACAGAGCAGGACTATGTCTGGCCTAGCACTTGAAGAAATGAAAGACTGGGGAAACCGAGACATCATGAGTCCAGCTGCTACCTCCAGAGTGGGGGTGACCCGGTACCCAGCGATGCTGCACCAGCCCCATAGAGCCCTCCAGTGAATCACTCTATCTCCATCTTCCAGATTGTGTGCACATTTTTCCCTTGGGCAGCCCTGGCTACCTCTGTACCCCAGAAACATCTCTGCCCTCTCTGAAGAAGTTTGACCAAGGTAGGTCGGGAGGATGCTGTAAGTCATCTCTGGGATTCCTCTTACATAGCAATTGCAGTGCTCCAGTTTGAGGGCCCAGGCTGTGCCCCGCGAGTCCCTGTGCTTCCCTCACAGCCCTCCCTCACCTGTGGCATAGCCTGTTCTCTCCACTGTGAAACTAGGAGACTCCCTGGGAGTCCAGCCTGTCCCATTGACAGCTGTGTCTCTAGGGTATTGCCAAGCACTGAGACAGAGGCCTTGCTCCCAAAAGAACTGAAAGAAGAAGGGATGAAATCATTCCTCTGTCTTTCTGAAAACTATTTGAAGGTTGTTTGGTGATAACTTGGATTTTAATGGTCTCATTTTGAGGAATGGCATTGTAAATAGGATCTAGAGAACTAGATATGCTCAAAGCTAACCATTGCCAGGGGGCAACTCTGTCTTGGGACAGAGCAATTATAGCAAGGGGTGTGGGAGGGATTCAGTTCCAAGGTACAGATAGCCCAACATAACCCGGTGCAAACAAGATAGTTTATTTCTCTCACACAGACCAAGCTGAGAGGGAAGTGGCACACTCAGTCCTTGGGAGCTGGGGCTCCTTCAGTACACAGCTCTGCCCTCCCTGGGGAGTGGCCACTTCCTCATGCTCCAAGATGACAGCATCATGGTTTAGACAGAGAAAAGGAGAGGAGACAAAGAAGAGCCACATGCAGCCAGAGGGCCCTTTTGCACACATCCCCACTACCTAGAACCTTCTCATATGTCTGCAGACGAGGCTAAGACCTCTGTCGTGGGTGGCCCTGTAGTCAGAGGGAAAGGCTGCAGCTGCAGAAGGGTAGAGGCTGGGTGGTCAGCCCACCAGCAGCCTTCTCCACAGCTCTGTTTCCTCCTCCTTCACTCCTTCTCTGGAAGGATTGGAAGGCCACAGACCCGATACTCTCAGGGTGGTGAGGCTGGTGCCCTGTAATTTCTGGAAATCGGTCAAGTTGGTGGCAGTTACTGGGGCCAGGTGATTTGTGCTGAATGGAATGAAGCTATCCAAAGAGCAGGGAGTCAGCTGCACTCAAATGCATCAGAAAAAAAACAGAATAAACAAACAACGCAACCACCCAAACCCAAGGGAAGCATGGTGTGATTGAAAGTCTGTGGTGAGAAGGGAAGAAGGCGAGTGTTTATATGGCGGCTCTCTGGCCATGTTCTCACTACAAAATGATTGAAGAGTGCATTTACTGTAGGGTGGGAATTCTAAGCCTCCTTTTAAAAGCATGAGTCTCATGGGAGTGTGTCAAAGGCAGGCAGTAGCTCCCTGGAGAGCAGTTTCAAAACGACTTGTAGCTGAGTTTATTTTGTTTCATTAAAGAATGCCCAGCTGAACATTTTCTACTGTTCTCATGCTTTCAGAGTGGAGAGAGCAGAAAGTAGATTTGCCTCTGCAGCACACAGCCAGTGGGATATAGAAGAGGAATCTTCCATGCGGTGCTGCCCTTGGGATGCTTGGCAAATCACCCTGAGCTCAGGGGTCATTGTTGGGGGCTGAGTTAGGAGGCGGAGAAACAGTGCTGTCTGGTGAAGGAGGTGCCGTGCGCTGTGCTGTGTTTAGGCTTAGGTTTAGGGTTAGCATTAGACACAGCATGCTTTCAAATTCCACTTGAAAAACGAAATGCATGTGCTTTTCCAAACTGACTCCATCTTGGGGCCTGGATTCTTTCCATTGCTACATTGGTGCCATGACACAGGAATGGGCATGCATGAGATGCTAGGCATTGCAGGGCTTGGCCTTATTTATTTAGCTGCATCTCCTTCCCCCTAGGGCCTCACACCACTGTGTGGAGGCCAGAAAGTCTAATGTAGGAAGGTCACATCAATCCACCAGAGGGGTGAAGAAAACACAAAGCAGAGAATCACCCCCACCGAGTGTCCACTATGTCTTGAGTCCTGAAAGCACACGGTCTCAGTGGCTCTATGACAATGGCTGTGTGGGTAGGGACGATTTTCTCACCTCAGAGGCTACAGATGCTGAGTCCCTTGTCTTCTGGTCTATATGTGATGGGTGGTGGGGGACAAGTTGGGACATTCAAGAGGGGGCCAGATGACCCATTGGCCCTGCAGTGGGCACTTGCACCAGCCAGGACAGGGGCTTCCCCTTTGAGGTGGGGGCTTCACAGGCCAAGGTGAGAGTAATCTAGACCAGCATCCCATCTAGGTTCCCAGCATCTCATACACATTAGCCAGTGAGGCAGCCCCGCTCCCTCTGAGGCCATCTCTGTGGCCAACAGAGGCCTCCAGCTGACCTAGACCCTGGTTTCCTGCAGCATTGTTTATGCCAAGACAATATTAGTGCTTTAGCTTTGGGTTAGAGTGAGGAATTCACTTCTTTAGAGCCTCTCTCCCTTCCTGAGTTCCTCCCTTTGAGTCCACACCCACCACCAGTTTAACCCCAATCACTGATCTGTCAGTGTTTGAAAGTCTACTTATTTATCAAGCTCTGGAGAGGACAAGCCACACTGTTAAAATCCTCTATCTGGAAGAGTGGAGAACAGCAAATGCTGTTTGAGTGATAGATTTTTAGGTTGAGTAATAGACTTAGTAATAAAAATGTTACTTTCTTGCCTTGTTTTTTTTTGTTTTTTTTTTTTTTTACAAAGCAGCATTATCCCATTGCTAATTTGGCTTTTCCTTCTGCTGCTAGTGAGCAGGAGACCCCTTTAGTATGTATTGTTCTGCTGTGCTATTCCCAGGCCGACATATTCCCTACTGCACCAGTCCATGTATCGTCTGTCCTAGGAGACAGCCTCACATCAGTAGTGGCTGCACCGCACCAGCACCACAGATGCCATCCCACCTCATTCCCAGATGTAACCCAGTGAATTCTGTCTATCAAATAACTATTTAGATATATCACACACAGGTACAAATTCTCTATCATGAATGCTATATATATATAAAATGTACCAATAAATGTTTTGCTTCAAAAAATAATTATTTTTACATTCCATGAATGAAATAGTTGTCATTTTCTGACCTAAGAAACCTTTATTTTAGTGCTTTCCCACGTTTCTTCCAGCCATTTTCTTGTTTCAGTGAACAACAAGCATTTCTAAGGTGGCTGCTATGTGCTGCAGGCAATATCAAAACTGTATAAGTCATGGTCCCTGCCCTCAAAGTGCTTGCAATCCAGATGAAACTTAAGATAAAAAATAATCAAGAACACCCAAAGTAAGAGAGGACCACAAAAGCAACGGTTTCAAACTCCAGGTTGAGATCTATTGCTGGGTGGGTTGTTAAATCAATTTAATGGATCACAATCAGCATTAAAAAATGAAAAGAAATCATTTTCTTCCCTTTCCAAGGTACTGGGAATTGAACCCAAGGCTTCATGCATGCTAGGTGAGTGCTCTACTACTGAGCTATGTCACAAGCCCAAAGAAATGACTAAACTACTAAGAAGCAGAATGTACATACTAAAAATTGTTTTGTGAAAATATGATTCCATTTTACATATAATTACAATATATTTTTTACCATGTGTCATAACCAAATGTGTTTGAAATCTTCCAACAAACTATGCGTGAGAGGAGCAGGGCTGGCATTGAAGGGACACTGCTCAAAGGGTTCCTGAGTCTGGGTCATGGACACTTCTGAGCCAGTGGGAAGCTAGGGAGTGTCTCTAGGAAACATGCATGTGCCCAATATTTCGCATACATTGTTGTAGTTCATGGACTTTGCAGCCCATCCATAGACCCTGGTCAAATCCTCTGATCTGGAGATTAAGGTCAGAAGGTCAGAGGAAGGGAGACAGAAGAGAGACCAAGACCCATCTACTAATCAGCATTCCCATTGTTGTGATAAAATATTTAGCACACATAACTTAAAAAGGAAAAGGGTAATTCATGGCTCATGTTTTCAGAAGTTTCGGTCCATAGCCTGCTGGCTTCAGGCCAGAAACATCATGGCATAAGGTGTGATGAAGCAATCTGCTCAGCTCATTGCAGCCAAGAAGCAGAGAAAGAGGGGAAGAGCCAAAGGAAATTATATCCTTCCAGGGCACATTCCCAGGGACCTATATCCTCCAACCAGGCCCCACTTTCTGAGAGTAATTCAGCTATGAACTCATCAGTGGGTTCATCCACTGATCACCTTAGTGCCCCATGATTCAGTCAACTTCCAAAAGCCCCACTGATGAACACATGAGCCTTTTGGGGAACTTTTTTAATCCAGATCATAAATCTGTCTCCTGGGGCCTCACATTTCTAATGAGGACTAGGGAATCTATCTCCTGGGGCATCAGTAAGGCCTCCAAGGACAAGGAGCTCCTGATCCAGTTTGTGTTTTGGGAAGAATATTCCGGAAACACTCAGATTCCAGGACTCCACTTTGGAGACCTTGTCATAGCTGTGTGACATGGTAGAAGCCTGTAGATGGAGCACAGCTGGAAGAAGTTTTCAAGATAAAAATGTCATACTTCACAGACCTTGAGAAAACAATCTGAAAATTCATTTGGAACAAAAAGAGACCTAGAATAGCAAAAGCAATTCTAGGCAACAGAGACATGGCAGGGATATCACAACCCCCAACTTGAAACTATATTGCAAAGCTACTGTGCTAAAAGCAGCATGGTACTGGCAAAGAAACAGACCTAAGGACCAGTGGAACAGATTAGAAGATGTAGAAACAACTCCAGACACACTCAGCCAACTGATCTTTGACAAAGGAGCCAAACACCCTCTGGAGGAAAGATAGCCTCTTTAATAAATGGTGCTGGAAAAATTGGGTTTCAACTTGCCAAAGATTAAACCTGTATTGCTCACCATGCACTAAACTAAAATCTAAATGGATTAAAGATCTAAATATTAAAACAGAAACATTGAACCAGCTGGAACAGAGGTTAGGTAGACCTCTTGAAGACATCAGTATAGGAAAAGATTTTATGAACAAAACCTCAGTTGTCCATAAACTAGCACAAACAATCAACAAGTGGGATCTCTTCTTATTAAAAAGCTTCTGCACAGCAAGGGAAACCACCAACAGTGTGAAGAGACAACCCACAATGTGGGAAAAAATTTTCACCTGTTGTTCCTCAGATAAAGGTCTACAATCTAGAATCTATAAAGAACTTAAAAAATCAGACCTCCCAAATTTAAAGACCCAATCCAAAAATGGGCACTGAAATGAACAGACATTTCTCAGACAAAGAAGTAGAAATAGCAAATAAACATATGAAAAAATGTTCAACATCACCAGTCATTTGAAAGATGCAAATGAAAACAATGCTGAGATTCCACCTCACCCCAGAAAGAATGGCTGCTATCATGAAATCAACCAATAACAAATGCTGGCCTTGAGGCTGTGGGGAAAGAGGAACACTACTCTACTGCTGGTGGGAGTGTAGACTGGTGCAAGCACTGTGGAAATCAGTATGGAGATACCTCAAAGAACTAGGACTGGAAGTCCCATTTGACCCAGCTATTCCCCTGCTGGATATCTTCCCCAAAGAATTAAAAGTATCATACCACAGTGATATATGAGCACCCATGTTCAGAGCAACACAATTTGTAATAGCTAAAACTTGGAAGCAGCCCAAATGCCCATCAACTGGAGACTGGATAAAGAAAATGTGGGTTTTTAAAAAAAATAAAATGGAGTACTACTCAGCCATAAAAAATGAGAAATTTGAGACATTTATAGCTAAATGGATGCACATTGAGGTGATACTCTTAAGTGAAATAAAGAGGACACTCATGTGTAAATACCAAATAGTTTCTCTAATATGAGAAACTGAAAGTGTAAATAAAGACTGAAAGGTATAATAGATAATGTGAAATAGGAAGTAAAGGGGCAAAGGGGAAGGAGAAGTGGGAGGGGTAGGGGAAAGGAAAGAAGGGAATAGAATTGATAGGAGAAAAGGAAAAAATGGAAACAAAGTCTTTGTAAATGGGGAGGGATGGAGAGGTTGAAGGGAGGGTGGGGGAATGGGGAAAAAATAAGAACCAGGAAAGATTATGTAAAGGTGCAAATTTCCAATGATGAATGCCATTATATTGTATACCTAAAATGTACCAATAAAATTCATTAAAACACACACACGCAGACACACACACACGCACACACATACACACATACACACACACAAAGAATGAGGTGTGTTATATACAGGTACCAAAAAAAAAAAAGATAAAAAGCCATTGGACTGAGTGGGTGTTTTGCAGGAGTGAGAGATCAGGGGACTTTGGTAGCTCTGAGTCTCTGGCTTTGTGAGGACCATCATGCTGGATGAGTCTAGAAGGCTCTAGGGGAGGAGTATGCAGCCAGTTCTGTAGTTTAGGGGCATGCATGGGTGTTCTGTGCATAGGGCCTTGTGACGGTGAAAGGTAGATGCCAAGTTGGAGGGTGGTAAGACAGGTAAAGAAGAAGGGACTTCCTGCTTTGAGTTGATGTGTTCTTTGGAGGATCAGCTTGGTGATAGCCAAAAGTGTGTCTAGTGACTCTGAGATCTCTGCCCACAATTGAATGGCAAGTGAAGATGCTGGGTGAACCATTTGCGGAAGCAGATGATGCATGGACTGGAGCTTGGGCTTCTGAAAGTGAGGCACACACTAGGGAAGGGCCAGGCCAGCCACAGTGGGGCAAGAGACTCCACAGCTTGAGGACTGGCTGTGTATCCCACCCATGTGGATCTGCAGTAGGGATCTCTCCAGCTCCGCTTCATAATTGCCTGTGAGGATGGGTCCTACCCAGCATCACATTCCTGGCTTGTGTCCTGAATGTGGCTGGCTGCTGATGACCCAGCCACTGAGCACTGCGGGTCCTGTGGATGGTCTCATGTTGACCCCCATTCCAAGAGCTTGGTGTTGTCCACTGTATGCTGACCCTTTGCACATGCCCCCACCTTGCAACCATCTATTCGTCATTTGTCCTCACACCCTGGACTGGACCTTCTTGGGTCTGTCTGGTCCACCACCCTGTCTCCTCCAGGGCCCCACCCAGCCTGGGCTCCTGTGCCTTGTTTCTGCCAGATTTCGTGGAGCCTGCCAGTGTGAAACAGACCCAGGGCCCCCACCTCACCCCACCCCCAGGCCCAGGTTGCAGGGTCAGCCTTGTTTGTTTCCACTATAGAGGAGAGGATGTCATCTGGAACTTAATACTCATCACTCCTGATATACAAGGGGCTGATCAAATATATGGTGAATGTTTAAATTATAAAAATGCATTACAGTAAAAGTCACATCACCATTAATCGCTCTCAAAATATTTCCCCGCACTTCAAACACATAAATCTTATCATTCTTGCAACTTTCTGAAGCAGTTCTGGAAGTCTTTCCTCAGTGTCTTTAGTTGCATTGTTGTGGCTACCTCAATATCCTGAATTGATTCGAAATATTTATCTTTCATGGTCACTTTGACTTTGGGGAAGAATCAGAAGTTGCACAGTGCTATATCCACCGAATAAGGTGAATAAGGACACCTTACAATGTTTTTACAAGTCTGCCTTTCCATTGGATGTCAGTTGGTAGCAGCATTCATTATGGTTTGATCACACCTCATAAAGATACTCACCAGAAAGAATTTCCAGAACTGTTTCGAAAAGTGGCAAGAACAATGGGATAAATGTATTTGAAATGAAGGGTAGTATTTTGAGGGAGATTAATGACAATGTATCTTTTACTGTAATTTAAAAATCTTAAACATTCACCATGTTTTTCCATCACATCTTGTACTATACACTGCTGTGATTCTGAGCTAGAGTTAAATTTGTAGTCGGTTATCTAGGTGAGCTCCTTCACTACTTGTTTGTAATACACCAACTATTTACAGATGTCCATACAACATACATCCTGTGCTGCTAAAATTAGAGCTTTCAGGGCTGAAACTATTTTTTTCTTAATATGAAAAATGCACAAGGAGAAACTAAATCTTCTACCATTGAGACCTGGCATTATTTGCTCACAAGACTTTTTCCTTGGCAGCATATATGTTTCCTCTTCAAGCTTATCCCAGCTATTCCTCACCAGCTCTGAATACTAAGATTACCAACCAAGTCCTATTTGATGGTTCAGCAATTTGACATTCAGAGAAAAGAAAAGCAATTTCAAAATTCTACTAATTCATATGTAGAACTAAGTGCCAGTCCTGATCTCATGGGGTCTCCATCAAGATGAAAGCAGACAACATGCAGAACATAGTGCAGTGCCCAGCATCTGCCGAGAGATCCCTATCAAGGCCAACTCTTCTTCCTCCTTAGGAAGACAAAGAAATTCCTGACCGACAGATTTTCCCATCAACCAGGACAGTGAAATTGCAGCCTCTACTGTGGACTTATCTGCAGCTGAGAACTGATAAAGAATCCAGAGATTGCTATGCAAGACACAAAGTAAGTAAACAGGAAGAATGGGGTTGTGGAGCTGGAAGACTTGGGTTTGGATCCTGGTTTTGTTTCTTCCCACCTAGTGACCTCAGGCAAGACAATTAGATTCGCTGAGTCTCAGCGTCTAAGGCCAGCTAAAAACACTGGCCAACAGTGAATTGTTAGGCAGCAATTACTATTGTCACTGTGCCAGTCATTACTCCTGGTAGTAAGTTGTCATGCGAGCATCATATTCTCAGATAGCTTTGTGGGTGCTAAAAAGTGCTTTATTATAGATAAATGATTTGCTTAATAATTAGTTCATTCATTCATCTAATAAGTGTCAAGTGCCTGCTCTGTGACTATTCTAGGTGCTATGACACAGCAACCAGGAAAACCTCAGCCTTTATGGGTATCATATTCCACTGAGAGGGAACAGACAATAAACAAGGAGACCATGAGTCTCTATAGGTATAAGCCACCTGTACAGGTGTCAGTGATGGTTCATTGGCAAGATCACGGCCAGACCTTGCCAAGCCCAGGCAGACAGATGGGAATTGAGCCTTTTCCTGGTTGGGTGTCTTTGCAGGCACCCACACTTGAATGGCCTCTCTTTTGTCCTACACATCTTATTCAGCCTGTACCTTCCAGGCTAAGTGAGCTCTTTTGCTCTGCATTGCACGCCACCCCCCCCAAAAAAAAACTACTTTGCCCCTTCCTGGGGATATTCTTGGCCTTGAGCTGTGTTGAGTTGAGCTGTGTTGAGAAGTAAATCAAGAAGCTGGTCAGTGTTTCTGGCTGTCAGGAGGACGCTGCAGAGTGTCTCAATTCTCCATTGCAGATAGTTCCCTCACACTTCACTCAACCATTCCCAAAGTCATGGGGTGCTGTTCCACCATGGTGCTTTTGCTAACACCATTCCTGCAGACTATCATCTTTTTTTTCCTCTTTTCTCCACCTGCTAAATTCTATCTATGTGTTCAGTTCCAGGTCAGGTAACCCTTCTGTAGCACAGCATGGGATCAGTCCCCCAATACCCATGTCTCCCTGATTCTGGTGGTCACAGAACCCTGAGCTTTTACTGGACACATGGCTAAAAGCGAAAAACAGTCCTCAACCTTCCTCCATGGCAGGTGTAGCCATGTGACTGGGAATGGGCTTCTGGCTGCCTTTCTTGCTAGCAGGAACCTGCAGTTGGTGCCAGGACTCAGCACCTTGGTAGAACAACTGAACAGAAGGTGCCTGGGTCCTTGAGCTGGTACAGGTGACCACATCCATTCTGGACCATGGATGTCCAAGCAACCTATAATTTCTCTGTGTGTGTATCTCTGACTCTGTCTTTCTGTCTCTGTCTCTCTCTCTCTGTCTCTATGTCTTTCTGACTCTCTCTCTCTCTCTCTCCATCTCTCAAAAACCACTTTCATTTTGATTTTCATTAGAGACCCTAATCTGAAACTAAAAACTCATTTTCCTCTGTGAAGTCTTCCTGATCTGCTGCTTGTATATCTCCCCAAAGCATTGGAACTGGTTTTTGCTTCAGTGAGCACCATTTTCTGGCTTGTTGTGAGGTTGTGATCCCAAAATAATGCAAGTCTCAGGGGAGAAGGCACCTCTTTTACCAAATGTGTGCCCTCCCTGACAGCCAACACTCTGCCTTTATCCTACACATGTTCAATCAACATCTGCTTTACAAATTATGATTTATAGATTTATATATATATATATATATATATTTTTTTTTTTTTTTTGAGACAGTCTTGCTAAGTCACTAAGTTTACCAGGCGGGGTTCTAGCTTGTAATCCTCCTGCCTCAGCTTCCTAGAGTGCTGGGCTTACAGGTGTGTACTACCACACCTGGCTGTATGAATCCTTGGTGATTGAAGAATGATTCCCTGCTTCTCCCAGGCTGAAAAACCTCTAAGAAGTACATACAGTAGAAGTACAAAGCAAGTAGCTGGTATGGTTTCAAATTTTCTAGGAGCTACATTTAAAAATAAAAACATGAAATTAATTTAGTTGCATATTTTTAGATCCTATATATACAAATATTGTCATTTTCATAAGTAGTCAATATAAAGCTTATTATTAAGAGTGCTTAGGGCCAGGGAATTAGCTCAGTGGTTCCACCGTCTGCCTCAAAAGCGCGAGGTCCCAAGTTTGATCCCTGGTACCAAAAAAAAAAGAGAGAGTGCTTTACATTCTTTTCCCCCCTTGGGCTAAGTTTTTGGTGTCTGGATGCACTTTGCCCTTATAGTACATCACGGTTTGGACCAGCCGTGATTCACAGCTGCATGGTCACCCCCTGGTAAGTGGTTACTTGCTGGACAATACAGGGCCCTGAGACAGCTCTAGAAGGTGGGGGAGATCTGACAGAGCTGGAAGGGTGCTGGGGCCCCCATGTGGGGCCAAAACGAGGAGTTCCCACAGAAGCAAGTTTCATCATGCTTACTTGGCAGAGGGCTCTGTCACTCATGGGGTACTGTGCCTTAGATCTGTGAAGTGACTCTGATGTAAAGAAAGATTGTGGGAAGAAAAGAACCACTGAGGGGCAGAGTGTTTGTGAGGAGCTTTGGACATGCCAAAGGAGCCACCAAAATTCAGATTCCCCAGGTTTCACCCCATGGCATCACTGATACAGGACGTCACTGGCTGCCCTGGCCTTGTCGGCAGTGCAAGCTCTAAAATGCCCTTGGCCAAGGGTGTTAGGGCATGAGGCAGAATGGCATCAGGAGCACCTACACTGGGGTTCCCACTGCTGTGGCCCTGGATAGGCCATTCCAACTCCCCGTGCCTCAGTTTCCTCAGGATGCCCTTGAAAGCAGCACATCCACAGAACTATCTCTTCCAAGAAGTCAATTCCCAGTGGCGCACTGAGAGGGATTGCAGGAGCCAGCTCTGACAACCTTGGGGCCCCTGGACATGCAGGCTCCAGGCAGTTATCAGAGGGAGGGTGCTCTTCTCAGATCATGGAAGCCACAAGCAACTTTCTGCCAACGAACTTGGCCTGGGAAAGTTGAATTCAGAGAATGAGGCCTCAGAGCTCAAAGGAGGGAAGAATGGCAGGGGTCAGGCCCAGCCACTGGGCTCACAAGGCCACTGTGACATGACCCTGCCTCTCCTCTTCCTGGGAGAACCTCGATGCTCCAGGGTTTGTAAGGAATTCTGAGGAAATGGGGCATAAAATGCCTCAGCAGTCTAGGCCAGGCCAATTCTAGGGAAAAACAGGGAGTTGTGACCATTATATGGATCGCTTGAGGGGAAGGGAAGCAAAAAATTTCCCCAAACCCCTTTTAGGCTCTCAACTTTCCAATGTCTCAGTCTAAAGTGCCTTTATTCAGGTAATGGGCTTGGTTTTCTACCTTACTTTCACAGAGTGCTCTGGTCATAAAAGACTGGGGCTGCTCCCACCGAGGAGCTCTGGGCACTGTGGGAGGAGGCTATACTAGAGGCCAGTTTGGAATTGATTTTAGGAAGGGGTCTGAGATCCAAAGCTCAAGGTTCCAATCTCCAGGATCTATGAGCATCTAGAGAGCAATGGAAGCCGTGGTCACGGTGCTGGTCTGGGAAATTTGAGTGTCTCACGCACCAGAGGGTTTTAGGAATGTGTGATTCTGGACTTGGGAGGCTGCCAGCCTTTGTGGAGGTGGCTGTGCTTTCGGGTGAGAGAAGTTAAGGAAATAAAAGCATTAGCTCCTGGCCAACACTGGGTGCTAGCACCAGGCCAGCACTGGAAAGGGCTGGCCAACCCCAAGACCAAGTATACTCTTGACATAAAATGACTTCTCGAGGAGGAAGCATGTAATTGGATGAAGTTTGTGCTTGTCTCCCAACTTGTAGGAGCAGCCAGGCATTTTTCCGTATAGAAACCTGACCCAGGCTGGGGCACATATGTCACAGTGCTTCTTTCTAGGGACATTTTCTTTCATGGTCCCATTCAGAATGGAAGTAGAAAGCTTCCCTAAAGGATGCTTGGTGCAAGCAGGGTACTCAATGTTCGTAAGAAGGGTGCATGTTTAATGTCACCTCCAGGTGGTGGGGCAGAGTGGCTCTTGTCACTTCCTGGTTCCTCTTTCTGACTCATTCTTCAGCTGGTGGCAGAAGGCAGAATGGAAAGCCACCTTTCTTGCCAGACTCTTAGTACTACTTTGCTGCTTACACCTTTCAAGTATGGGAGAAAATCCAGCAGACTCCATAAAAGGATTCATTCTAGGGATTTAAGGCTTCACCTGCCACTCTAAGTTTTCCAGGCTCAGCCTGGAGGTTTAGAACTCAGCCAGCTACGTATAAACTAGGATTGTGCTGCTTACTAGCTGCTAGGCTGTGGACAATTGACTTCATTTTTCTGGGCCTTGATTTTCCTACCTGAAAAATAGGAATGCTAATCACTTTCATCTGCTTCTCAGGGTTCATAGGATTAAGTAAAATGATTAAGACAAAGCTTGTGTCATGGTCATAGGGCATCCAGCAAGCATGTCAGTGTGGGACACCAGGGTAAGATTCAAAAAATTAGCCACACAATTTTCTTTTTTGCCTTCCAGAGGGCTGGTGCTGGAGTAATGGAAGCTGGGAGACTTGGATTTGTTATAGGAAAAAACCATCAGCATTCATTTGGGTCATTTCATTTCAAAATATGGAGTTGACAGGACAAGTGTCATAAATGCAGAGTCAGCTTGAACTATATTTTAGTCAATGGGGGAAGTGCAGGGAGAATGCAACCTAGTGACAGCCCCAGGCAGTGGTGTACTAAGGCAAGCAGGGCCATGTCTTCCCTGGGGCAGGAATGGCAGGGTGTAGAGAATTTAAAATAAGTAAGCTTCTTGGCATCTTTTTATTACCTATCCTTCAATAAATATTATATTGCTGTGGAAAGTAATTTGGAGAACTCCCAGTTAGGCAGTTGACCCCCAGCACATGCTTTCCTGGCTACAGGGCTAATTTTAAGAGCAAATTCATAATGGACTGGAACCTTTCCTCCTCCCTTTGTGGGTAGTCTATGTCTCCAACCCGTAAGTACAACATACTTCCTTCTTTGAAAAATGGTTTTATCAGTTTAACAGACTATTATGAAATTGTCAACAAGAATAAGGTGGATCAATATGTACTCACGTGTAACATGTACAGTGCAATCTCTAATATACAGTGAACTAAACAGTATGCAGAACACAAAATATTTTAAAAGGTGGGATTTATAAAAACATTTATTATACTAAAAGACACATTGCCATTAATCCCCCTCAAAATATTCCCCATCATTTCAAACACACTTTTCCTATCATTCTCACTTCTGAAGCAGTTCTAGAAGTCATCTTTCCTGAGAGTCTTTACTAGTGCTGTTGTGGCTGACTCGATATCCTGAATTGATTCAAAACTTTTACCTTTTATGGTTATTTATGATTTTGGGGAAGAGCCAGAAATCTCACAGTGCCTGATCTGGTGAATAAGGTGGATGAAGACACATCTCAATGTTTTTATCAGCCTGCTTTTCCATTGGATGACATTTGGCAGCAGTATCATTCACTGTATTTTTTATTACACCTCATAAAGATGCAAAACAGAACTTCCAGAACTGCTTCAGAAAGGGAAAGAACAATGGGATGTGTGTCTAAGGTAACAGGGAGTGTTTTGAAAAGAATTAATGTCAATGTATCTTTGACTGTAATACTTCATTACATAAATACATGTCATAGTTTTTGATCAGCGCTTATACATACACATATACTTTACACATTAATAGAGTAAAACATAAAGAATGTTGTAGACTTAAAAGAAAGAAAGATAACACATGATTCTAAAGACAAAGACATGAACTATTTTGATTCTTTAGTCTGTGTCACTGTTTAAAGATTTTTTGCTAAAAATTTTAATACAGTAAAGCAGAGTATGAACTGCAAAGTGCAATATTTTTCTTTGGTAAATGCAAATTTTGGTTCCTACATGAAATATTTTACTGAGTCTGAACATTTTTAACACTGGGTTTGATTTTTTTTTTCTGAATTGTTAATTGTTCATTTTAAAGTGAAAAAACACATCAGAGGGGAACAGCTACCACTGATTGTTGTGTGGTTCTTACATGAATGATTTTGTGGCATGCTAGGGTGCAAAATGATCTGCACTGGGCATCTGATATGAATTTGAATTTTAATCAGAGTTTAAAAATGCTTTTTAGACATTATTTTAATTTTATTTCCACAAGAATTGCTTGGAGGAACAATCTAATCAGCACTGATAAATCAGCCGTCTCTAGGGCCATTCTAGATGACTGAGGGATTTCAGGAGCACCCACCTTATTAATCCTACCAATGACCCTCATTCTCTTTTCCAAGAACAGGGAGCTTCTCATTGACTGGTGCTGCAATTCCAGGGTGGGGGTGAGGGGTCCTCTTATTCCAGAGATGAGCGGCTGGACAAATAAACGTTGGAATAGAAGCATCTCAGCCAATAGAGCAGGGGAGCTCTGGGGCTGTCCTGGGAAGAGGAGGATTTGAAGAGCCCAGCAGCAATTTGAAGATCTGAGATTGGGCAGGCAGCTCCTCCTTGGTGGGGAAGGGGTGTGAAAGAGGGGACCAGTAATAAGCCCCAGGACCTCCTCCCTCTTCCTAAGGAGGGTCCCATATTCCTTCAAGTGGGCTGGCTGTGCCATGGGGCAGGAAGGCAGAGCTGCTTCATACTAAGTATGACAGGTCTTTCTTCCTCTCTCCCCTCAGTGAGCCTGGCTTTCAACTAGTGCCTCTCCCACCTCCTGTCTTGGCTCTGTGAATAGAGGACTCATTTTGTTGCAGAATTTCCCACTGAGTGCCTGCAGCTGTGCCACAAACCTGGGGTGGGGGGTGGGAGTGGCGGCTGCAGCCTGGGGTCCCTGGCATCAACTCTTGCTGGGTGCAGCAGCCTCTGCTTCACCCCAGTGGGCCACAAATACCATTCTGAAGGAGTGTCATTTTGTTCAGAATGTGGAGGAGAACTGCCCCCAGGGACAAATTCTGTGGTGGTCATGGCTCCTTGGCAGAAAGGGATGTGATCCGTGCAGATGAGGAAAGATGCTGTGGCCTGTTTCATTCCCTGGTGAAAATTATCTTTGGTGGTGTTGTTGCTTCTGGGTTAATGTGAGTATTTTGCAACTTGGCATCCTGTGGGGAGCACATGGCTGGCTGCAAATGTCCCCTTGTGATGCGAAGCCCAGCTCTGTTTCTAGCCATAGCTGAGGGGTTGTCTTTAGCCTCCCCACAATCTCTTGCTGTGAGGGCCACACAAATGCAGCCGCCTCTTACATGGGACCTTCTTTGTCTTCTGGAAACACAAGGTGGGCTCTGTAGTTTCCGTCCCAAGATTGTCTGGGCCCCTTTCTGACAGCTAGCACCAGCAGTACCCAAGAGTGATGGCAACAGTTTACAGTAGTTGTCAAATTGTGACATCCAAGTGAGGTCTCAGTCAGTGACTTCTTCTGGGGAGTTTAGGCTGATGAAACCACCTAGGCCTCATTCATAATCTGTCCAGGTTTCCTGTGCTCTTCCCATCAGCAATGACTGAAGCCCTGGAGATGTGGAGCATGGGGGCTGGGGACCAACTGTGTTGGTTTGGTTTGGTTTGGTTTTGCAGTACCGAGGATTGAACTCTGGACCTTGCACTTGCAAGGCAGGCAGCAGCATTACTGAGCTAAATCCCCAGCCCTAAACTGTGGTTTTTAAGGTGCATTCAGTCAATGAACATCAGTTGAATGGCTTTTGCCTCAGGAGCTATGTGCTGGGTGTGCAGGGCCCAGCAAGATAATGAGAAAATTTCCTAGCCAGGCCCAAGAAGATTTCTGGAAGCAAAAGCTGAAGGTGTGTTGAAGTTAGAAAGATGGTTATTTAAAGGAAAATGTGTAACAACACCTATCTTCCATGTTTGTAAGGGTGCAGGCCTAATTCTGCCTGTCCCAGAGCATCTGCCTCTAACAAAGCCCCAGCAGGGCCCCAGCAAAAGCACCCATGAGCCCTGTCCTTGTCCAGATATTTCAGAACAAAAATCAAGCCTAGACAGTTACATAGAGTATGCTCTGTTTCTACACTTTTAAATGTATATATTCATGTACTTTTTCATTTATTCATGCATCTCAAGACAAAATTGAAAAATGTGTAAAGCTATAGCTTTTACATGACCAAAAGTTGGCAAATAACAAATAAGATTGAATTAATTATTACTGCACATGTTTAAATGTCCTTTGGAACGAATAACAAAATAGACATACATAATTTATAATTAGTTTGTTTCTCTATATTAACTTCTTGTCTTCATTTCATCATGATCACAAATCCTGTCATTATAATGAATATTTTCACATAATTTGGTTCTAGTTATAGCTATGAGCTAAGGAATTTTAAAAATGTAAATGTATTTAAAATATGCAAAATCTGAATATGTCTTCATCAAAAATGTAAAAGTACATGTAAAAATGTCAAAAATGTATTTTCTCATATGTATTTTCAAATAGCTACTTTTTCTGATAATTTATTCTCCTCCCCCCAGCCCACCTCCTGCTTCTTTTCAATACTGGGGATTGAACACAAGATCCTCACATTGAGCTACATCTCCAACTTTTTTTTATACAGGGTCTCACTAAGTTGCTAAATTGCACAAGGTTGAACTTTTGAACCTCCCGCCTCAGCCTCCCAGAGTGATGGAATTACAGTTATGTGCTGTCATACCCCACTTTTTAAATGAAATACTAAAATTAAAAACAGAGGCAAAAATACAAATGATAATGAATAAATGTAAAAATGATAAGTGAAAACTACTTAAATAAAACTGAATTTTAAGTTTCACTTTTTGAAAATTAAATGAAATTATATTAAATGTCCTTATGGATAATACTTTGAATTTGTAGCATTCAACTCCCATCTACCTGCCAATAGAAAGAGTCCTTGTCCTGCACCTACATGTTGCATTTTAACCTCACAGACAGCAGTGCAGGAATAGTAGGGATCCTTAACCACTGCCTAGCGCTATAAACACCACATGGCTTCCCCAGCCCCTCTGCAGCAGGATCCACAGGGAAGAGGAGGAGCTAAGAGCAGCTCCTCTGGGACCTGACAACTGTTGGGCAAGAACCCTTTATTCACCCCGGGTCAGAGGGGCAGAGCTGACATGCGGATCTGTCCTTCCTCAATCCTTGCTGTTGACTGCTCACATCCTCTCCCATCCTGACTTCAGGAATTACTGTATGACCCACAGACCTTCATGATACTTAAAGGCAGTGGGTTCTTCTTGCTTCCACAAAGCACAAATAGTGAGACGTCACAGAGAAGCATTTCCTGAGGCCTGAGAAGGGTTAGTTAAAGGAGTGGATAGTTAGGATTCCAAATGAGGCCTTACTTCCCCTGAGCACTGGACTCCAAGTGGCTAAGGGGCCATATGAGCATCAATAAAATCACCCTTTTAGTATCTGTGAATGTGAGGTGGTCTGGAGCACTGGCTCAGGTCCCAGTGCCCAGGCCCTCTGGTAGACCACTCACCCAGACCGACATCCCAGTGATAGTGTTACATTCAGCTTACCCTGGCTCTGGACCAACCTTCTTCTTGGACAGAAGGAGCTTTTCAATGCATGCACGCCTCCCCCTTCTGTCCTGCTCAGATCTAGTTGTGGGGATGGGGAGAGCAGAAGCAAAGGCTATGCAGCCAGCCTGAAGAAGCACTCCCATCTGGCTGTCCATCCTTCTATCCGTGTGTGTGTGTGTGTGTGTGTGTGTGTACGCACGCACGCGCGCATTGGCTCTTGGGCCGTATCTGACCCTTCCTTCTGTATTCCTGCCCTCACTTCCCATTTGTTGTGTCATTCCCCAAATCCTGAGCTCCATCAGCTCATCCCTGCCTTGTTCCTTTCCCTAGACCCCCAATTCTTTCCTGGCTGATTCTGTTTGTCACAGGAGATTTTCTCCCTTTCTCTGAGGACGCAAGGCAGAAGATATGGAGCTGAGGCTGGAACATCTGGTTCCTGAGATTCTGACAGAGTGAGACAGACATTTTCACCAAGAAGGAGCATATCGTACAACAGAATTAAATGGGCATCAAAAAACATGCAGGAGTTGACAGTCAGGCTCACACATTTTGGGTGGCTGTCTACATAACTAGGGGGTTACCAGTGGGATTTCACAGGCTGCCCAGTGGAAGAAGGGCTGGCCATGGCCTCTCTGGTCACCCTGGCAAAGTCTTGTTTCTTCAAAGGTCCCCATGCTCTCACAATGAGAACAGGTGGGTACAAAATACCCACATCCTCTGATCTCTGTACATTGAGGTTTGTGCCCAGTGAAATTAGGTATGTCTAAAATCACATCCAGAATATACTTAAATTGTACTGTGATACAATTATTTTTAAGGATCTGATTTCACAGATGTTTTGGTTGGATTTTTTTTTTTTTTTTTTTGTTAGGTAACGGGGACCGAACTCGAGGCCTGGTGCTTGCAATGCAAGCAGCTGAACTACTGAGCTAAATCCTGGCCCTGGATTTTATTTTTAAATGACCTTAGCCAAAAACATCTCCCCAAAACAGCAGGTTCATTTCAATCGAATATTTCA
>NW_004624775.1:15654157-15718009 GCF_000247695.1 Heterocephalus glaber | reverse complement strand
TTTTTTTTTTTTTTTTTTTGGTACCGGGGACCGAACTCGAGCCCTTGTGCTTGCAAGGCAAGCAGCTGAACCACTGAGCTAAATCCTGGCCCTGGATTTTATTTTTAAATGACCTTAGCCAAAAACATCTCCCCAAAACAGCAGGTTCATTTCAATCGAATATTTCACTTTGGACAATTGCTGCCCTTTTTTAGCACTACATGCTGGTACTAGGTCTCCCTGAATGTATGTACCTCTACCCCATCAGCTTCAGTGGTAGCCATAGCAGACAGACTCAGGCCAAAGGGAAGGCAGACCCCACCACTGGGGTGTGGCATAGTGAGCGTGCATGCTAATCTTGTAAATGTTACTTCTGAGCTATATGCCACCTTCCATGGTATTCATGCAGAGGCACACAGAACCTTCTGATCCAACAAAGGCAGACACAGCACTCAGTGGCAGAAAGCAGTGCCACAGAGAGAGGCAACATCTTTCCAGACATGTGCTAGTGTCCAATATTTAGTCTGGCAGAAATTCAGACCAGAAAGTCACTGTGGGGGAATGTGACAATACATATATCCAAGGCTGATGCAAAATTTAAGAGAGGGATCTCTCTGCACCACGAAACAGAAAAGCATTAGGTGTTCTGCTGCCTGATAAGATTACCGCTCCAAGTGCTGGCTTAAATCCCCAGCCTGAGCCTAATTTATTCCGAAGGTTCCTCAGGCGATGAGTGTTACAAAGCTGTACCTCTTGATCCCATCCGTGAAGAGACACACTGAGATGGGGCAACAGAAAGGGCACCTGTAGGCCAGGACTGTCTGTGCAGGGCTGGCTGCTGGCTTCCGCAGGTAGGGAAGGCATCTTCCTGCAGGAACCTGAGGACTGACAGTGTGGTCACATTGGGAGTCAGGGGCAGGCATGACTGCTCACATTGATGCCCCTCCTGGATAATGCGTTGTGACCCCAGGAGGCTCTTTGCTGTTGCCAGCTGTGTCACTCAGTGGAGTTCCAGCTCAGGTTACCTGGGTGCAGGTGCCTTCTGAAAAGCCCTGTCTCCCGGCTGGAAGCCACCTGATCCTGTTTCATCAAGAGAAGCATGTGGAAGTAGAGGGGAGATCCTATGACTGGGGCTGGTCACAGCCACCTCAAAGCATGGATCAGGTAGGAGCCCTGCCCTTGTGAAACTCCTCATTGATCTGTCTCTCACAGCTGCTGCTCTCCTGGGTCCTCCTCCCCATGGGAGGGATGCCAGAGCCTCAGTGGCAGATGGAAACATGACTGTCCAAATACCCATGGGGATGTATTCCATCCACAGGGCCAGCCACCTGGCCAGACCAGCATGTCACCTGGATCCCAGACAGCCTTTCTTGAGCCCTATGGTGTCTCAGTTGTTAAGGGTCCATGATGCCTTGGGATGGCCATTCTCTGTCCAGCAGCCTCCCAAAGCATATGTGCATGTCCTTCTCTGGTTTGTTCTCATCCTGTCCACCAGGTTACTGAAGGCTTTTTTCCGGTGACAGGTGTCATTCCACATTGAGTTCTGTGACCATCATTCCTGAGATCTTCCTAGTGTCTATCACCCCATGAGGGGCCATGGAGTGTCAGAGCCTGGGATGGTGTCTGTTCTGAAAACAGAGGGTTTACACAGCTGCCTGAAGTTTGTCAAATATCCAGACACTTAGTGTTGCAACCAGCCACAGCCTCCCCATGAGCCCACTGATGCACCCACATTTTGCATCCTGTTGCAGGTACTGAGGCTTTGGAGAGAGGAAGATATGTCCTGGCTCTGCTGTTCACTAGCTGTGTAAGCTGGGCAAAGTTGCTTAACATCTCTGATCCTCAGTTCCTTTAACTCTCAAGTGAAGATACAAACTCTTGCAGGGCTCAGGAAGATCACAAGAGATGCTACACCAAGGTGTAGTTGTTATGGTTTGGGGTTTTCCTCTAAGCAAGGCATTGGAAAGACAATGCATCTCGTATAGCCCATGAAAATAACTCTGGAGGGACTTTGGATCACAATTTTAAGAAAAAAGAGATGAGCAAATGTTATGGTTTACATATAAAAATTCCTCCTAAAGTCTCATGTTTAGGAGGTGATTAGATCAAGGGGGCACTATACTCATCAGTGGATTCGTCCATTGATGAGATCAGTAGCTGAACGTCCTGTTAGGAGGTGGGTCACTGGGGTTGTGACCTGGCAGGCTGTATCTCCTTCCCTGGCTCCTCTGTTCTCTCCTTGCTTCCCAGCTGCCATTATGTAAACAGCTTTCCTCCACCAGGCCCTCCAATCATGCCATTTTTGCCTTAGAGCTAGGCAACCATGGACTGAACCCATTAAAACTATGAGCCAAAATAAACCTCTTCTCCTTCAAGTTGCTGGGTCAAATATTTTGTCCCATTGAAGGGGAAGTAATTAATACAACTTTTCAGAAACCAAAAGCAGAGGTCCTTCCAGCCACAGCTGGGCTTCTGGTTTAATCATGCATCACAAGGGGCATGCCAGCAAGGTTCGATGACACAACTTCCTGGAAGCAGGGAGGACTGTGATGCCCCCATTGTGCTCTGGAGACATCATCCAGCCTGTCGGAGATGGGAGAATTCAGACACTAGCCTGGCCCAGTGGGCATGTGACCCAGAGCAAACCAGGTGTCCTTTATTCCTCAGTAAGGGCCCCAAAGCAGGTGGTGTCAATGAGGGATTAATAATTAGGTTATATCAAATGGTCTATTCTTAAATATTAAACAAAACAGCATAATAAGCTTGTAAACCTTTTAGGTTATTTTCAGCATAGTGACAATTTTTAAAAACTGTATTGAAACTTCCTTTTCCTGATTTTTATTACGGTAAAGGTGGCATAACAAAATTTACCATTTTAACTAGCTTTAAGTGTAGACTTCTATAACATTAAGTACATGCATGTAATTCTGCAATTGTTACTACCATCCATCTCCAGAACTTTTTTTTTCAGCTCTGGAAATTGAGCTCAGAGCCTTTGCACTGCGCTACATTTCTAGCCCTTTCATATTTTTTTAAATTTTTAAACAGGCTCTTGCTATATTGCTAAATTGGCCCAGGCTAGGCTTGAACTTATAATCCTCTTGCCACAGCCTCCCTGAGTGCTGGATTACAGGTGTGCACCATCAGGCCCAACTTCTCTGGAACTTCTTCAATATTCCAAACTGAAACTCTCTTCCCATTAAATACTGACTCCTCTCCCTCCGTTCATGGGCAACCAGTTTTTCTATTGAAAGACCAAAGGAATCTCCTGTAGGTAGTAGAAGGCTTTCAAAGAACCCCCTTCTTCCACACTACACTTGAGAATGCTGTTTTCTTGGTATAGGACCTTTATCTGACCTCTCAGACGAAAGCACACACAAAGGCATGAACATATGCGGAAGTATCTGGCCCCTTTGGAATCATCAGATGTGCCTTTATTTTGCCCTTGCTGAAAAGAGCAATATAATGTTTATAAAAGAACACTTGCAAAGAAGAAAGGCTTGGACCAAACCCCGATCTTCCTGAGTTGTTGACAGCTGTTATGTACTAGAAACCTCGGTGGGAACAAAGAAATCTTACAGCATTGTCTCAGCGTGAACATTGGAAGTGGCTTCCTTCCAGAGCCCGGGATCCAGGGGCTGGCTCTGTGGTGGAGCCTCCTGAGTGTCTTGCTTTCTTCCTATGGTGGTTGTTGATGCAGCTGTGAAGGAGTCTGGGGAGCATCCTGACACGGCCATTGCCTGCAGCCAGAGGTTCCTAGGTTATGTCACTTCTGCTTGGGCACAGGGCCTGGACTATAATTAGAAAGCATGCATTCACATTAGAAGGAGTCATGGGCCTTCTCAGAACCCTAAGGCAGGGGCACCGAGCATGTAGATTTTCCTGGAACACCAATGGATGTCGGGGCGGAGGGATCTGGGGCATGAAAGAGAAATGGAAAGTAGCTATTTTTTTTCCAGAAAGGGTGGTTCCTGCCCATCAGGGATGGTACCTCCACACTGTCTATTTGCTTCTCGTTGACATCCATTGACAGTGCCAAGTGGCCCATTTCAAGCCCTGGATGCTGTTCCAGGAACCTATTTCTCAGCCTGAACACTGACTCACCATGTGCTCTACTGAGTCATCTCGGGCTCACTCTTTTCCACCAATAAAACAGGATTAGTAACTCCTGCCCTGGTTGCTGGACTCATGAGAAAATTTGTGTGCAAGAGACTTGAAAATCAGAAAGCGATTACTGCATGTCATGGGGCAGTGTCCCTCATGGGGCTGACCTGTGGGAGGGGTTTGGGTAGAGCCCCTGACAGGGGGCCATTGTGGTAGGGATATGTGCTGGGTTGATCCCCTCAGCCCTCTGGCTTCAAGCTGTCTCGACATTTATCTTCCACAAATATTCTCATTCCTCAGAGGGACCATGATAGGTGACCATGATGGCTGGAGAGGTCTTGTTTAGGAGGCACTGGTGAGGGTGGGTATGAGCAGCCAGGAAGAGTCCTGGACAGGCCCCCACCATACACTTTGATTATTCCTAATAAGTTCCAGATAAGAAGACTTCGGCTCCTTCTTACAGACCTACCCTAGTGTATGTAGCCCCCTCGGTCTTTCTTACACCTAACTGGAATCCATTCCTACCACTTGCAATAACTCTTGCATGCCTTTCTTAGATCAAATTTTCTTAGGTCTAATTTCTTAGGTTAGATTTTTGTACTATTACTTTACTGCTTATGAGGTCAAATCTGGACAAGACTGCAGGTTCCAGTCCTATCCAGGACAGCCATTCATTCAGTCAATACTTACTGACCACCTACTATGTGCCAAGCTCTCCTCTGGGCAGTGAGAGCACGGTGGTCACTCTCACCCTTGTTCTAGAGGGAGGGACTGGCAATAAAAAATAAGTCAAAATTGCCGGGGATTTAGTTCAGTGGCACTGCACCTGCCTTGTAAATGGAAGGTCCTGAGTTCAATCCCAGGTACCAAAAAAAAAAAAAAGTCACTAGAATTCTGCATACAAGTTGTGTGATCCCATGCTATACAGTCTTTCAGGGTTTCATTTCTGCAGAATTACAACACAGATGATAACAGCTTTCTGGGAGGGGGGTTGTTGCAAAGATTGAATGCATTAATATATACAGGGTATGGCTGTTTACCAAGTGAACAGCAAAGGACTCATGTAGTACATGTGAACTGCTCTTATTCACCTCTATGGTTGCATTGTAAACCTTGTCTAGGCTGCAGGTCTGATTGTTCTCTGTCTCCTCCATCAGGACTCACTAGGCTTTGAGACCTCAGGTTCCCCACCTGCTGAGGAAGGGATTTGGGCTTCCATCTCTGGGCTAGAGCGAAGATAGACAAAGTGGACATAAACAGGAATGTACCCAGTGGTGCTCAGAATAGGGGCCCAGGTCCTGTCGCCCCCAACTGTTGGCACAGCTCCCCAGAAGGATTTCCACTTCTAATGTTGCTCCTGTCATCCATGATTTATTGCTGGTCACGTCTGTTCTTTGCAAGTCCTTCTGTCCCAGCTTCATGACAGATGCGTCTTTCATCACAATCCTCAATCTGAGCAATCTTGGAGCTGGATTGTTTAACTTCATGGTCGCTTGTCCCCAAACTGATCAATGGACTTTACAGGCTGTCCTTTTCTGTATATGTGCTGCTGAAGTGAGCATGTGGCTGTCCTTTTTCAGGACAAGGACCTTAGACCAACTGGTTCTGGCACAGAATTCAAGAAGGGTGAAGAGCATGTGTCCATTTTTCAATAAGCATGTCTACACACAAGAAGGAGGGAGCCATCTACAGAGGGCGGTGGCAGCCCCCACCATCCCCAGAAACCCCAGGGAGAGATCCAGCCTGGGCAGATGTCAACCGGAAGTGTGTGAGCTTGTGGCTCCGTGAAGCCCACCCCCTTCCTGATGCTCAAATCCCAAATGAGCAACCACAGAATTTCTGTGTCTGAATCCTTCTAGGGATGGTGCTGTGGTTTCAATGTGTCTCCCAAAACTTCCTACATTGGAAACGGAATCTCTACCTTCCTATGTTGATGATATTTGGAGGAGGGGCCTTTGAGAGGTAGTTAGGGTTAGAAGAGACTGCGAGAGTGGTGCCCTCAAGATGGCCTTAGTGGCTTTGAAGAAGAGAAAGAGAGACCCAAGGTAATACACTTGCTGTCTCCCCATATGTGCCTCATTATGAGGTGGCAGGCATAGCACCTCGCTATTAGACTTCCCAGCCTCTGAATGGTGAGAAGCGAGTTTATTTTCTTTAGAAATTACCCAGTCTGTGGTTTTCCATTATAGCACCAGGCAATGGACTGAGACAGAATAGTCACTTCCTCTTAACACAGCCTGTTTGACTTATTCTTGATTCATTTTGTCCACTGATTTTTTGAGGCATAACTTACACAGGGTAAAATGTGCAACTCTCCTAAATATACTGCTCAATACACTTTCACACCGGCACCTGCCTGTGCACCCACATCCAAGGCCAAGACAGAGAACATCTCTGTCATCTTCTTCCCTTGCCTAGGGAATCCTCCTCCCCAGGCTGGCACTTGGCTTTGTCTGCCCTGAGACTCATGGAGGTGGGATCACACAGTAGTCACATGTCTGTGTCTGCTGATCCAGTCCATTCTGAGCCCCTTGCTCATCAGCATCCTAAGCCCCTGCTGGCTGGTGAGCTCTGCCCATCTCCTTAGCTCTTCCACAGAGGGCTTTTATGGGGTCACCTCCCCTTGCCCCCTGCTTCTTCTGATCCTTGCTCGTTTTGTAGTAAGACTATGGCCACAGTCCTGGTGCTGTGCTGTGAGCAAGGAGCATGCACGTATAGGAAGCTGATGACAACAGTCATGTCCTGATGCTCACCTTCTGGCTGGCCTGGGCACCTGGTCCTACCCACAGGTTCGGGACTGTCTAGGGGTCCTCTGCATAAATGCACCCAGAAAGGGAAGAAAGGACAGTTTTGTCTAGGGACTGAACTTTGGGTTCAGTGGTTTTAGAAAATATGAAGACTCAAAGAGATCTGTACTTTGGGAATCAGTTCAGCGTGGTGTCCTGGAGTAGCAGGGCAGGGAAGCATTGGGATAATTATTGTGCTGCAGTCCACAGATGACTGTGGCCAGTTCCCTCCTGTGACAAGGTGAATAAGCCCCACTGCATTCCACAGGACTATGGGGAGCAGCAGGCAAAACACAGCCAGGAGAAAAGGCCTGGCCACAGCAGCTGCTTGGCACAGGTAGGTAAATGTGGGTGTGATTAAGGGCTCAGCTGAGAGGGAGCATATCCTATTTTTCTTTCCTGGTTTGCTTGGAACACTCCTGCTTTACCTCCTTATATTCTTTGCCTGTAAACACATTGCCTTTCCCTTCCCCTGTGCTGCCCTGGGTACTACCTCCCCAGGTACTTCCTCTCTCATTTGCAGCTTCAGTTTCTGTGGTTTCAGTCACCTGTGCTCAACTGTGAGCACACAGTTGAGCACTGTGTCTGAAAATATTAAAAGGAAAATTCCAGAAATAAACAATGTATGAATTTTACATTGCATGATGCTGAGTATCACAATGTACTCTTGAGCACCCAATTCCATCCACCCAAGACATGAATCATCCCTCAGCCCATTGTATCCATGCTGTATATGCTACCCTCTCATTAGCCACTTAGTGACTGTACCTTAGTTATCAGAGCCACTGACAGTTTAGTGCTGTGGTCAAGTAGCCTTTACTTAGAAGGACAACATTGTCACAACGCTGTATCACCTCATTGTATAGGCACTGTACCATCTCACGTCATCACAAGAAGTACAGTGCAATAAAATATTTGAGAAAGAGGAGAGACCACAGTCATATAACTTGTATTACAGTATGTTGCTGTATTTGTTTTATTCTATTACTAGTTATTGTTGTGGAAATGAAGTCAGGTGACATTCCAATTTAAAGCTACAGAAATTTGTGTCTAATTTATAAATTAAACTTCATCATAAGGATGTCTGTATAGGGACAATATAATCTATGTAGGGTTTGGTACTATTAGTGGTTTCACGCAAACCTTGTGGGTCTTGAAACATGTCCTCCTCAGATATGAGGGAGTGTGACTGTACTCTGTCCTCCTTGCTTTGTGCCCTCCTAACTCACTGCTCCTTCTCAGGGAATCCTCCTCAAGGCCTTGCCCTGCTCTGACCTACACAGCCCCACCTCTTCGTACTAGTATGGGGCTGTCCCAGGAGATCATGTGTGTGCTGGAGTTTGGCAACCTTTGTGCTCTAGCTTTGTTGCTATCAGCCATCCTGGGATGCTCAGGACCATGGTCTTATGCAGATGTGATTTAGATTTCTCCAGATATTAACAAACTGAGGCCAGAGGCTGAACATCTGCCCCAGACTCCTGAGACAGTCTGCCTTCAGCTTCCCTTAGGCCCTCAAGCCTGCTGTCTTTGGCTGCTCTACATTGAGTTCCTCTACATTTGCTTTTTCTCACCCTTTTGTTCTCTGAGGATCTGGGCTAAGCCTCACTTGGAACTCTGCACTTATTTTTGACCAGATTAAACACTCAAATATTAGCTTTATTCACGGAAAATGAAAAGAACAGATATATCAAGCAAGATGTTCTTACACGTCAATTATTTGTGGCTAGGCCTAGCCTTGGGTACGGGGAGTAGGACCCATCCATTTGGTCCAAGGGCTGTTTGCCGAGAAGGTGAAGGTCAGAAGAAGAGCATGGAGGCTGAGGGGTTAATTTTCCTCATCAGTCCCCTTTTTGCCTCCTGTGCACCAAACACCCTTGAAACATCCCCTGCAAATTATTGGAGCTTTAAATCGAAATGTCACCCGGCTCTTCATTTCCACTTACGGAGCTTGCCCCCTCGGGATGGATTGTGCTGCTTTTACAGTGGGTGACATCCTTCCCCATAACTCTTCAGTGGATGACTTAATCTGTGGAACATCTGCTGGCCAATGGCAGGCTCAGGGATAATAAGGGCTTGGATCTTACCCTCACATTATGTCATTTGGTTCCCAGAGTCTGAACCTCAGAGTCAAAACACAACCAAAGCAAAGGGGAAATATTTCTCTGGGTTCAGGGTAACCTCAAGGTTCCTGGTGATTGGATACAACCCAAAGCCCAGAAGCCTTGCTGGCACTGACATGTTATCTGAAGCTGACAACCAAGTGCATTTCTGCAAGAGAGCCAGGGTGGTGCATCTATGTCCAGTGCAGGGGACCTGTTCCTATTTCCCTTGTGGATTCATGCTGTGTTCCTCAGTCAGGTCTTTGCAAGGCAGCCAACTTAGATCCACAGCTTTCTGCATTGGCTAAGACAGTGTGCTTGACTCCCAGGTCCCAGCACAACTGGGTGAACAAACTGCATGGAACCACCTGACTAGTTCATAATTTAATACCTGCCCACTACATCTTTACAGTTCTAGATTAGATATGGTACTATTTTTTTGACTTAAAAAAGAGATATACATCCCCAACTAGGAGGAAAACTGTCAAAGTTTATTTCACAACCTCCTTTGAAAGACTTGGAGATGCCCTTCAAGTGACAGAGAAGTAATTCACAAGTGTTCCCCTTAAACTAGTTTCCAAAAATAGTGGGGCTATCTCACTGTCAAGGTTGCCTTTCTGGATATGGTTCTCCTACAAGGATACAGGGACTCTGGGTGTGCCTATTCCCTCAGCTCTCTGGGGACCCAGGGAGGTAGCCTTGCTTCCATGAACACTAATAGCATTGAGTGTTCCAGGTAAAGTGTGACTTTTGATCTCCCTTGTAGTCCTCTTTGTAAATAGATCTTGAGGACGTCCCCTGAGCCCAGCCAGTACCTGCTCACCCTGAACTGAGGCCAGGCTGTGACCCTCAGCCAACGTTCCTGGGGCTCACTGCATGGAGCCATGGAGTGGAAGGGTGGCAGCCATTCAAACTCCACCTTCCTGCCTACACCTCCTTAACCTGTCCCTTTTAGGACCCTATCTCCCGTATAGTAGAGGGTACCAGGCAGGGAGCCACCAAGCCTTTAAGCAGCCCTGATGTCTCTCCTCTGTCCCCATGGGAGCTGAGTCTGGGTGAGTTGGGCACTAGTCAGCTCCTCTGCTTCCCAGCAGGACCTGGTCTGTTTTTCTCCACTCCTCACACTTTGGGCCAATGCAGTCCTCTTGGAACACTTGCTGCCATCAGAAAATCCCACCCAACCTCCCCAGTGTAGAAAGGGCAAGCTGTGCTCTGATTAACTGAGGAGCAGATGTACTTAAAGCTATTGGCCTGCCAAGAGCGCATACATTTCCCAGTTCCTGGCTTTGGAACTATTCTCTACTATGTTGCCCACCAGGAGGTGTCTAAGGGCCAAGTTTCTTCAGAATCATTTCTCCCTAACTGGCAACCCTCCTGAGAGTCTAAAAAAATCAAGAAGGAGCAATGTGCAATGGAGCAGAGGAGCCTAGGTGGGTGCAGCAGGGGAGATCGGGTACCCAGATAGATGTGGGGCTCAAGAACCACCCAGTCTCTTGTGTCCTCAGAGCTTCACAATACCAGCCAAGCAAGCCTGGGATATAAGGCTGGGTGGATGAAGAAGAGTGACTTACTTCCGTGTGATGTCACCAGACGGCATTAAATCTGAGCTGAGAGTGGTTTTGATGGTCACCTCTAACTTCTGAAATGAGGAGGAACAGCCACCAGTGGGAGGAGGAGTCATAGTGCACCTATTTTATGCGAAGCATCTCACTTGCCTTGGTCACATTTAATGTGCAACATGCTCTGGGATGGGAAATGCCACTACTCCCCTGTTGCCCAAATTCACAAGGGAGTGGGAGGGCAGACAGGGATGCAGGTCTGAGCATGAGTCCCAGACCTCCCGCTCTTCGTGCCATCTAGCCCTGCCTCTGCCCAAAGCACAGACAGAGTACTTCCCTGGTCCAAAGTTACCTCCAGAGGGAGGTCAGGCCAAGCTGACCCCTGTCCCAGACTTTTTGGGTCAGCTTGAACTGTAAATATTTTCTCTCTGGTTTTGCAACTCTCTGGCAGTTGGCTGCTGTGGCTGCACATTGGCGATAAGACTGAGTCTCGGAGCCGCCCACCTCACCCCAGGTTGCCATGGGCAATTTCTGAATGACTCCAGGTTGCCAATAGCAGTTACTCCAAGAGCTACATTCCAAGGGCATGCTGTAAATAGGGCCACAGTTCATTTTTCCATGATCTCAGAAAAACTAGAGGAGCCAGAGGCCAATCAGGCCCTGAGATGAAGTGAAGGCAGCCCTCAAGCCCCACCCTGCCCTGAGTGGCTCCCGGAGAGTTGGGCAGTGGTGAGTCCCATGTAAAAGGCCACCAGCAGCAGACTTAGCCCTCGGGAATCCCATTGCCTTCCAGAGACAGTGCCAGGAAAAGAAGGGTTCAGACATGACCTGGAAGAGGTTGGGGGCAAGAGGCAGGGGACCCCTCAGACAGCACCTCATCCCCACTTGTGGCCTCCTCTGACTGCTCTATCCAGAGGAGAGGCAAACGGAACCACATTCCCGAAATATGGTGATGTCCCCAAAGAGAGACCCCACAGGTCCCACACAGGGCTGTGGTCTCTCCAGGGAGCATGCATCCAGCAGGTGGACCATTGTGCCAGCCCTGAAGGGAGCCAAGGACTGTCCTTGAGGCCAGGGCCAGCTGGGTAAGAGCAAACAGATTGTTTTGGAACATTGTCTGGCACGTCCCCTTCAGCCAGCACGCAGGGCCCTGTATTTGTGGAGTCCTCTGCCTTATTTGTTGATCAGCACTTACCACATCCTTGAGAAACAGGTCAACACAGGTGGCCCTGTTACCCACAGGACCCATGTTTGGAAATCTGACCCGAACAAGGGCAGCTGGGATTCCTGGGCCACAGCCAAGGCCTCCCACTCCAGGCCTCTGCTACCCCTCACCATATGACACTCCTGTCCTTTTCCATCCTAAGATCCTGCTCTCCTTCCAACGCCCAGCTGCAAGTGCCTTTTCCTCCATGAGCTGCCTCTCTTTCCCTTCCAGATTTTCTACATCTGAACTTTTCAAACGTCTCCCAAGTTAAAGAGCAGAGCATAATGCTCCACCACATGTCACCAGAATCTGCAGCCACTGAGATTTTACCACAGTGGAGTCACTCTCCTCTCTCTTTTTTCTCTCTCTTTGTTTTCCTGAATTATTGGAAACTATCATGTCATTTGTATATTCTAGATTTTTTGTCTGTAAAATATAGGGGCATTTTCAAACAGAATTATATTATAGTTATTCTTTGATATTATTTATACTCAATTCATATCAAAATTTCTCCAGCAATGTCAATAGTTTTTCTAATGGTCAAGTTTTGGGGATCAAGTCCACAGTCAGGTTTGACCGTGTCTGAAGGTGTGGACTCACTTGCTCTATGGAACTTTCTGTGTGTGGCTTCTGCCTCCTCTTTTAGTTATGCCCTTCCTCTGCCCTTATCACGGGTGCCCTCCTAGTGCCCTCTGTAGAGCTGGCCTTGCTGTCTCTCTGGAGTGGAGCCTGGCAGAGCACCATGCCTCAGCAGCTTCCCAAGGGAGTGTAGAAACATCACTGGCTTGGAGGGACTGTGGAGTGCATTTGGTCTCTGCCACTTAAAACTTGAGATTATGAAGTGCCCAGCCCCATGACTGGGAGTCGCCGTCCAGTCAGAGGGCTCTGTACACAGAGCAGAGTGCAGGCCAGATGACCCTAAGATTCGCTGTGATTCTGCAGTCCTGGTACCCAGACCCTGGCCGATGCCAGACATCGACCTTGCCCTCCTCCTTTGTACTGTGAAGTATGGATATTCTTGTGGTTAAATTCCACAAGCTGGCATGGTCAGAGGGGAAACTAGGGCATAGTTTCTTGCTAATACCTTTTATACCCTGGCCGGGGGCAGGAAGTCTGCCCTCTCCTTCTTGAATGTGATATGTCACCTGGTGAGGCTGTGGAGCTTGGCCAGATACGCCAGGGTGGGGCAGCTCCCACCCTTTGTCCTGCCTTCTGATCAGCTCTCTCATCTCATAATCTCCGGGCTTGTTTATTTCTATAGCCATGTCTCTATGCTATATTGTGAACAAATGAGAAAATATGACTGGGATTATGGAATTCAGCTTTATGATTTATTTGTTTAACAAACTTTTTGAGTGGCTACCATGTGTCAGGCCCTGCCTAAATTTTAGGGTCCAAAGATGGCCAAGACCCTCCTTGCTGGCAAGATCATTGATATAAAAAGAGACAGACCATAGATACCATGGGGAAAGGAAGTCCAGGGCTACGGGAGACAGAACAGCTGTTTCATGTTTCCGGGGGCCAGAGAGCTTCCTAGAGGAGGTGGTTTCTAAACAGAGTTTTGAAGGATACGTAAGAGTTTTCTTGGAGAAGAGGGAGGGGGAAAAAGGAACAACATTGCAGATACTTTCCCAGGTGAGGCCTTAGCATATGGAAAGGAAGTTTCATTCATTTACCCTGGTTTTCAGAGACACATGTGATATGATTCACAACTGACACGTGGCCGTTATAAAACATAGGCCCCAGGGAGGTGAAATGATTTGTTCAAGAGGAGGAAAAGAAGTTAGAATGATTGTCACAGACTCTCTGGGAAGCCACTCAGCATCCTGGCCTTATTCCAGGCCCAGGTAACAACTTCCCTCCCCACTAGATAACAAAAATCTCTCATCTGTATTGGTCAAAGAGCTGGACCTGGAGGGTTCAGGCTGGGCTTTGTTCCTGTGTTGGGAAAGGAAGGAAGATCCACAGGAGTGGAAGCAGTAGCATCCAAGGCCTTCACAGTCTCCCCACCATCCCCTGGACTAGAAACCCGGAGCCAAAGCAACCCCACCTCTAGGGATAGGAACTTTCTCTTCTCAAAGCAAATGCAGACAGTGTGATGTTGGCTGACAGACAAATAGAAATACCAGTCTGTGTGATTAGCCCAGATTTTACAAGGGTGGGAATCAATATTTTGGCTCAGGAGCAAAGTCTTGAACTCCACTCTTCTTCTGTACCTTGACTGTATTTCACAAAGGGCAGTAGTCCAAGATGGAACCCTCCCTCATAAATGAGCTAATCTTGGTGTCTTCCTTCTAGGACAGTTGGCAGGATTTGAGGGGTTCTGTCCAAGTAAAATGCCCAGAGCAGGACTTGGTACCTGCAGCTCCCTGAAAAGGCTAACTGCTGTCACAGGGATATTTGCTTAAAACCAAGGTGACCCTCCATCTTGCTTGTCTGCTTTGAGGAGAGGACAGTGTGGTGGCATCGGCAGGGAAGCAGGTAGCATGTAAGGGAGGATGGACAGCCCAGGGGCCCAAGAGGTCAGTGAGGCCCAGCAGAAGCCAACAAAAGCAGGGTTGCAAGGCAGGATGGGACCTGGGGCAACCAGTGGAGGAGCTGGTGCCCGGTGGGTGTGAAGCCCACCCTGGTGGTGAGTTGCACACTGGAGAGGGAGGGGAGGTGTGGGCAGAATGGCTCCCGAGGGCATGGCCAGAGATTAGGCCAGCCTGCCCCAACAGCCCCTGGCTAGAGGTGCACTCAAGGGATTCCCTTCAGCCGCCAGTCTCACTTTCCCCATCTTTAACTGCAGATAATGCTTTCTCCCCTACAGGACAATATGCAGCTTTAAAGGAACAAAGCCTGTGATAGTGCACAGCAGAGGTGGGGACATGTTTCTACCTGGTCCCTAAGCTCTGCTGGCTTCACCTATACGATGGAGATAAACACAATCTCCTCTCCTCGAGGGAGTCAAAGATAGCACAGGACATAAAAAGGCTCCCGGCACCTAATAGAGCAACTGAGTCTGCAGCAGAGTGGGTGCCCCTGAAAGCCAGGAACCCAGGGCAGAGCGGCTGCCAGAACACTTTGCTGGATACTACAGGTAGGTGGGGACAGCTGCCCATGGAGAATGGCAGGTGCTACATAGCTCTGAATTGTGGGTCCAGCATCCTGCCAGGACCAAGCAAGTGCACCACGTGACAGAGCCCAATTTCACCTTGAGGCCAGTGCAAAGTCAAAGCCTGCAAGTCCTCTGTGCACGCCCTTCACCTTCTCTCTGGCTCCAAAGCCCTCTACACAGAGACTCCGCCACTATGGGACTCAGAGGCAGACGTCTCTCCTCTGGGTGACATTGACACATAGATCTGAGCCACACTTAGCATCCCCGGGGGCCCTCTCAGCCTCGGACAAAACAGCCTTTGGAGGGACAAGATAATGGTGATATACGTGGGGCCCGCCAGCCAGTTAGGCATGTGGCTTTAATGACTATCTTGGAGGTGACATTCCATTAGGGGTGATTGAACTTAATTTTAATGGCAGGATGACTTAATGTTTCATCACCCTCTCCCAGGCCTGAAGGTCAGTAGGAAAACTTTCTTTTCTCCAGGAATTATGCTACTAAATCCCCATAAAACTGTGCCATCTTTGGTTAATGCTAAAATCCTGAGGTGCTCTCCTACATAAACAGGTCCGTGTGTCAACATGGGTAGTGTCCCAGCTCAACCTCTGGTTGAACATAGATTCTACCACTCCCTAGTTTTATGGACTTGTGCAACTTATTTAACCTCTCTATACCTCAGTTTCCTTATCTATGAAGTTAGGTAAAAACAGTGTGTACTTACCTAAGATTGCTGTGAGAATCACATGACTTGAAGTATGCAAAATGCTTCAGATGGTCCCTGAAACCAGGAAGAGCAATGGAAATGTCAGTTGCTAGTTGAAATTGTCAGTTATTAGTGGCCTAGAAAAAGAATCACCTAAGTAGTCATACACAAAAGGTGTTCAAGAGCATGATTGATCTGATAGCAAGGTTACAGCAAGGGTAGCAGGGAGGAGTAGAGGGAAGAAGATGTGGAAAGCACACTGAGGTCCACTGCAGAGGCCGGAGCACATGGGTTCAGATGGTGCTGTGCATGACATCCCACCAAATGGCATTCCATTTATCTCACAAGGAGAGGGCGATAAGAAAGAAGCATTTCTTGAGGATCTTTGTTGACAGTGGGAATGGAAGGAAATAAATATATATATATGAAAGCCATTATGAAGGATCCTACAAGCCTCACTGCTAATTGGCCAAGAGGCTGAGTGAGAAGGGGAGTCTAGGGTGACTTTGAGGTGCAGTGAGGTGACTAGCCAAAGGAAGTGTCATCATTGGCACAGGGAAGCCAGAAGAGGAGCTGGTCAGGGGGAAGAAGCCACCTTGGTTTAGCCACATTGCCCTGGGGCTTGCAGCTAAGGGTTAAGGCCCAGCCACCAGGGCTGAGTGGGCCTAGGGAGAACTTGGGATCCCCTGGAGTGATGGAGAGGGGGCCTCAGTCCCTGGGAGTGAGCAGGGTGAGAGGGAAGCATGGGCAGTGGAGGACAGACACCAAGAACACTCACAGAGCCAGAAGCTGACAGCAGAAAGACTCCCAGGAAAGCAGCAGTAGGCTGGGCAGAAAACAGCTCCCGTGGAAGCAGTGAGCTAGGTGTCCATGGTTGGCTCTAGACTGACTTTCTCTTGTTGCTTCCAGATGTGACTAGGTCTGAGTGGTGACCATGAGCTGTGGTACCTCTCACAGTTCAGTGGAGGATAGAAGGTTCCAATGACATTGGACTCTGGATCCAAGTCCTACCTGTGTCACCTCTGAAGCCCGTATCCTCCTGTCCAGGAAGATAAGTTTCCTGAGAGCACTTAGGGTACCCCTTGATGGCCTCTGACTCAGGAGCTCTTTACTGTGCTGCCTGGCTCTCTGCTCTGCTGCTAGGACCCTTGGCTTTGATGCGACCTTGACATTAGCTGAGGTCACTCCAAGATCTCCCTTCCTGTCTTCTTGGTGTTGACTCATCCCATCCACCATGCATAACAGCTCATCCCTGGCCACCAAAGGCAATGGCTCAATTCTTATACTTCCTTCAGAATCACCACCCCCAGTATCACTCCTTCTGTTCCTTTCAATGTTCTCTGGGCCCCAGGAGCTAGCACAAAGATCCAGGGGTTGTATTGAAAGACAATATGTTGTTTAGCACTCAGCATTGCAGCCTTGATGGTCTGTTCCCTCTGACAGTTGGTCACTGTCTCTATATTAAGCTCAACACTTCAACAGGCCCTGAGCAGAGGGTAAGAGTGAGGACAGGTTGGAGGTGGCCTTTGTCCCTTTGTTGTGTCACCTTTTCTATACCTGGAGAGAGTATTGATGCCATTATTCCAGAGTGAGTCAGGAGTCTTTACCCTTCTGCTGAACAGGGCTCTGTGTTCCTTGACACATACTTGTAGTCACACAAGTAAAGCCACAGATATGGAAGCAGAGATGTGTGGAAAGCCATGAGTTTGGAGAAAGCAACTTCTGCTGTGACTCAGGACCTCCTTGTGATCAAACCAACCACAGATGTCAGGGACCCTCTGAGATGGCCCCCAGGGGTCTGTCCTGCCTTTGTACTGTCCCTCCTCTCACTCAGTAGGCCTGACCCTTGTGACCTGTAGGACATCATGGGAATGATTATGTGTGACCTCTAAGACAGACATGGTGGATTCCACCTTGCTTTTTTGGATCACTCTTGGGGAATCTAGTTGCCACCTTGGAAGGACACTCAAGCAGCTGCATGACCAGGACATGTAATGAGGACTTAAGGTCCCCTGCCAACAGCCAGCATTAACTTTCCAGCCATGTGACCATGGTGCCATCTTGGATGACTTTAGCCTTAACTGCCCTCCCAACCACAGTCTTATGGGAGATTCTGAGCCAGAACCACCCAGCAAAATTGCTCCTGGACCCTGACCCACAGAGCCACTCTTGAGGCTGATTTATTACACAGCAACAGATAGCTGAGACATCATGGCAGGTACACAGGGACTCCTGACTTAGCCTGAGTTCCCTAACGGTTCTCACTTCTGACCTATGTCCCATCCATTGCTTCTCCCTGAGAAGCTTCTGTTGTGCAGCAGGCTGCCCTAAGGCACTCAGTGCCCGGCATTCCTGCAGTCTGGATCACAGCAGGAACCTGGGTATTCTTTCCCCGGCTGTGAAGTTAACTTTACTTGGAGCAGTGTGGGCCTCAGACTGTGGGCCTATGGTGATTGGCAGAGTCAGGCAGCAGATTGGTAGGAGGTCATGTGTTGGCACATGGCTTCTGGGCTCTGATAGGCAACTGCTTCTCACATGTTCATCCTCTGGGGCACCCCTCCCAGCACAATGCACTCAGCTCTGAGAGTCCCTCTCAAGTAAATACCCTCATGGTCACAAGGAGATAAGAGTTCCAGGATTTGAAACCAGGGAAGATGGTGCCAATGTATACTGTGCTCTAGGACCAGCAAAGCCCACCTATGCTCCAAGAGCTGCTGGGAGATGTAGCAAATCCCATCATTTCAGGCACTACATAGATGCTAGTGGGAGAAATAGAGGACTGAAGGGACAGCGGTCTTGCACCTTCTGTTCCTCATAGAGGAACACAGGGCAGGCAGGGGTGAGCTGTGTCCTGGAGCTCACACTTTCACAGGACACTGACATGGGCTATCCTGTGAATGGGGAGCCTGGTAGGCCTTAGGGCTTGGGAGGAGGAAGTGAAGAGCTGGGGTAGTGGCTCTGCAAGGGGATCTCACAGACGTCCCATGACTTCAAGTCATCAGCTTGGTCCAGAGGGGATCCAGCTTGCCCTGGAGAACAAGGTGCTGAATGGGTAAGTGAACCTTGGGGAGATCTCTGCCTGAAAGAGGGTCCCATGGACTTCCGGGACAACTCATGGTACTTGGGAATGGATGAGCTGCCTATTACAGGAGCTACTCCATCCCAGTCACGTGGGATGGGGGAACCAGAAGGTGAGAGGACAGGACAGGTCCTCCTGGACAGGTTTGTTGTTCTGGACCATGGACTCCCCCTCTGAGAGCCCCTATAATGTCCAGTGGACTGAAGGGAATGTCCAATCCTCAGCTGTTCTCTGTGACCTCTTTCTGTGTGGTCTGGAGCACTAGCCTTGGCAGATAAGGGTTCTTTGTCCTTTTAGCATTTTTGAAGAAAGCAGGGAAAAGCATTCCAGGGCCCTGTCACTCCTGGACAGCGTATGTGTCACACCACAGGCCCTAGCATCATTGCTTAGCCACTGAGCTTGTGAGTCCAACTCTAGTCATTTTTTCTTCTCAAGTCCTTAACCATACAGAAATGTGGCCGTTCAGAAGCCAGTGCTGTGGTTCTGGATATGGCAGGATTTTGGACTTTCCCTTGGGCAGATAGGTAGGACAGAGGGCCACAGTGTTGTGTAATCCCCAGGGGAGCAGAGTCAAGCCCAGCCTTCATTGTCTAGAATCCCCTCTCAGGCTGTCAGCATTGATCCCCAGCTCCGCCACTCCCAGCCCCTGTCAGGTCAGTCCTCATGTGGCTCTGCTGATAGCATGAGCTTGGGTTAAGGACATAATCTGTGGCCCCCATTAATAACATCAAATGTATCCTCCCTGGGCCACTGCAAAAGCTTGCAATGGGGGCCTCCACAACCAACTCAGTTTGTTCCCCTGGGAAGAGCTCAGATTGGTGGGAACTGGACATTTGTCCCCTGCCTGCACCCCATGCCACTCAGTGCTGTCCTATGAAGTCAGCAACAGAGGACCTGAAGTCTCCTGAGGCAGCTGCTCCTACAACTTCCACCACGCTGAGCTCTGATCTCAGAAACAGAGGAACCCACAGAGGAGCTGCAAGTACTCAGGCTGTGGGGTCAGGAACTCTGGAGACTCCAGTTGGCTTTTCTCTTTCTGTGTGCAGCAGATGTGCAGTCAGTCTTGCAGCATCTGGGCTGATTCTTGCTCCCCTGCAGAGGGAGGTGAAACAAAGCTGTGACCAGAGACCTTAAGCTGGGACAATAGCTAATGCCAGAATAGAAGGACTGCTCTTCCAGGACCTCCAAGAGAAATGCAGATAATGGAAGGAAGCAGAGAAGCAGTTGCAAATTTTTAAACTGAAGGAGAGCTCAAACACAATAAGGAAGTCAGGTAGGGCTGAACCCAGCTGTAGCACTGAAGGCTGGCAAAGAAATATTCAGAGTCAAGAGTCTTCTCTTCCCTCATTATAGCCCCTACTTCCTGTTGTTGAAGTCTATTTAGTGGCTAGTTTCATTCCAAAGTAGAAATTATCTCTTCTTATTGGAAAAATAGCGATCCCTCTGTTGACCTCATCTTTTACAAATATTCAGGAGAATCTGTCCCTTCATGGAAAGATGCATCTTGTGGACTTCCCTGGCTGCCCTTTCATCCTTCGCCCTGTCCTTTACCTCCAAAGTCAGATTTTGAGCTAGGGAAAAATATCTGGCAACTGTGAAAAATATAGGCTTACCAAGAGCCCAAGGAATTGGTAGGGCAAGACTTTAGTTTGTTTTTCTGAACTGATAAATCATTTTCTTCATTCATAGATCAAAATTAGACAAAAATAGGGCCAGGGATTTAGCTCAGTGGTTCTGCCTCCTGCCTCGCAAGTGCGAGGACCTGAGTTTGATCCCCTGTACCAAAAAAAAAATTAGACAAAAATGTTGCTTCAACTCTGGGTCCCATCAACTTCAACCCAAGTAAACACTTCTGTTAGTGTCTTGGATGTCTTTATCAAATATAAGTAGATGTGTGTGTTTTACTTTTTCTTTCCTCCTTTCACAGAAAAAAAAAATACAATGGCTCTTAGAAGAATGGAAGGATATTCAATCCTACTTATGTTCAAAGAAATGCAAATTAAGACTAAGGAAATAACCAGGTGGTGCTGCTGCTGACCAAAGTTCACATTCTCTGCTAACTGCTTTGGACTTCACTCTCTTCGCTTGACTCTGTATCTTGGACATCTTTCAAATCAGTACAGCACATAAAGAATGTCTCATTCATTTTTACAGCTTTATAGAATCCTATTTATGGACACACAATAAATCTATCTAACTATGTTCTATGGATAGACATTTGATTTCCTTCCAATCTTTACTACTATAAACAGTGCCGCCCAGGACACTTCCTCTATGTGCTGATACGTCTGTAGAATATATTCCAGTAAGTAGAACTGCTGAGTCAAAGGGCAAGCATGTTTATAATTTTGGTAAGGGTTTCCAGATACCCTCAATGCGGGATGCTAGTAATGTATGACAGGCCCTCTTTCTTCAGGGCTTGTCACTTAGGCACTTCATTGTAGTTTTAATTTGCATTTCTCTTATTAAAGGGAGATTGAGCACCATTCCATTCTTTCAAAAGCCACTGGCAGGCCGGGGATTCAGCTCAGTGGTGCTGCCACCTGCCTCGCAAGTGCAAGGTCTCGAGTTCGATCCCCAGTACCAAAAAAAAAGCCACTGGCATTTCCTTTCCTGTGAGCTCACTGGTCACATCCTTTGCCTATCTAAACTAAATTTGTATTGCTGGCTTTGATCTTTTTTCTTAACGATTTTTAGGAGCTCTTTATGTGTGGAAGGTGATTAACTCTCTGTGATAGGAACTGCTTCATATTATTCTTTGTCTTTTGATTTTGTTGATGTTTTCTATGTGTAAGTTTAAGAAAATTTCAGGGTGACATAATATTGTAACCTTTATTTTTTTTAGTATGGATTTTGGATACAAGGAAAGCTTTCCATATTCCAAAGTTCTAAAGGAATTTGCCCATGTTTTCTTCTAGTATGTTTATAGGTAATTTTTTTCAAAAAATATTTTTATCTATGATCCACTTAGAGTTGATCCTGGGGCAAAATATAAGGTGTGGATTGAATTTGACTCTTTGTCAGCTATCTGATACCATCAACTAATAGCATTCCTAGAGCAATTAGGACATCATCTTTATAACATACTGAAATGATTAGGTCTATTAGTGTATTTACTAGTTCATTCTGTTATTTGAGAATGTCTGTCTGTCCGTTATTCAGTACTATGCTATTTTCATTACTGAAACATTATATATTGAATGTGGTATAGATACTTTATACCCCCCATACACACTACTCTTGCTTTTCTTTTCCTTTTTCTATTTTTTCCTGGCTATTGTTTTTAAATTTTTTATTAACATGAATTAATTATATGTATTAATGGGGTTCCATGTGATATTTCAATGCATACACACAACACTTATCAAATCTAGTCTCCCTCATTCCCTTCCTGACCTTTAGTACTGTAATCTCTATTATGCATTTGAAATTCCATTAAAAGAAAAACTTGTGCATAAAAGACAGAACATGCTGCATTGTCTTTTTGGGTTTGATTTATTTCACTTAGCATAATGTCCTCTAGTTCCATCCTTTTTGCTGTAAAAGCCAAGATTTTATTTTTCTTTATGGATAGATAATATTCTACTGTGTATATAAACAACATTTTCTTTATCCATTCATTGATGGGCACCTAGACTAATTCTATATCTTAGGTGTTGTTCATTGTTTCCTGGCTATTCTTGCTTGTTTCATTTTGTATATGTACTTTAAAGTCAGCTTTGTAGGTTTTTTTTAAAAGATTGATATTTATATTGAGATAAAATTAAATTTGTAAAGTAATTTAAGGATATCAACATGGCAGCAAATCTTCCCCTCTCAGAAGGTGGTTCCTCTTCCTACTGGCTCTGCTCTTCCTTCGCATTTTTAAAGATTTTTCTCTTAGATATTCTGGGTGTTCTCATATTAGTTTATTTGAAGATATTTTATTGTTTTGCTTTTGTTTTCTAAAAAGGATACTTTGGGGCCAGGGATTTAGCTCAGTGGTTCCGGCACCTGCCTCGCAAATGCAATGTCCTGAGTTCGATCTCCGGTACCAAAAAAAAAAGGATACTTGAAGGATATATCGCTTTCCTCCTTATAGTCTTTACCTGTTGCTACTTATAGATATCATGTTGTTACCCAGTATGCTAGTTATATATAATGGTATACTATTAAATCTCATTGGTTGTAGGTTTTCCCTGCAGAAATCCTGTAATTTAAATGATATATATGAACCAAGTGTGGCGGTGCACACAAGTAGTCCTAGCACTCTGGGAGGTTGAAGCAGGTGGATTGTTAGCAATCTAGAGAGACTTTGTCTCAAAATAAAAAACAAAAATGGACTGGAGATGTAGCTCAGTATGAAGGTCCCAATATATAAAAAAGAATAAAAATATTACTTAGGAAAGCATCCAAATTGGGCATTTTGGCAATCAGAAAAAGGCAGCCCCAAATAGGCTTCAGGAAAACTGTGATTGGGATGGGATACTTCAGAGCTTGCTGCCTGAGAATTGGGGATCTTTCAGGAGGGTAGAATTTGAGGGACATAATCCAATTTCAGAAGCTCATTTTGCACCAATATTAAAAATTACTTGGAAAAGAACTTGTAAGGTTGTGTGTGACCTACAGTGGAGCTTATGCTCATTGGCCATAGATACTGTAGCCCAGAAAGGGACACTGCAGGGACATTGGCTACCGAGGCCCTGGGTCCTTAACTTTGAGCCCCTCCTGACCATGGACACCCAATGGCTTCCTCTCTGGGAACATGGAGAAAGTAATGGAGATCTGTCATCCATCCATTCCCTTAGAGATGAAAAGGAAAATGGAATCAGAAGGTGACCTGAGAGGGCCAGCAAGGAACAATGGTCACATTCTTCTTGGGTCTGGCATTGATCTACGGCAGAAAAAGCAGATCTGGTGTCAAAATCTCAATACCTTAGGGGATCCACTATAGTGTATTCAACCAAAGACTTGGGGGTTCATCTGAGGCTTGCAGCTCTTTTAGAGAACAAAGTTTAATTTCTTCTCCATCTTCACCCATCACAGCTAAGAGGAAAGAATGGATCTGCTGTCAAGCACCTATGGATTATAGTCAGTGCCATCTGGGCACTATTTATTGAGTAATCAAACCAGACTTTCAGAGTATTCTCTCTGCCTTTATGGATGAAGAAATGAAGAGGGCACTTCACTTGCTCAAGACTAGGAAGCAGGGCAGGGAGGTAGGGCAGGACTTTGAGAAAGCAGCTCTACCTTTACCTGCTTTACCTGTGGGTTTCCCATGCAGTTTTGGATTGAAGAAAGGTTTCCACTTCTGAAGAACCTGTGTCCTCCAGAAAAATCTATTCTTTTAGGCTTTTTACTCCCAGCAGTGGGTATTGCAAGGGCAGTACCACCCCATTCCTGTCCCTCTTCCAACCCTACCACTGCCATGAATCTGGGGGGCCCCCCATGAGATACCTTGTCAGAGGAACCTCCGGGCTGGCAGATAGCAATGGCAATGGTGAAGAAGCTGGGTCAACCTCCCCAGCATTGTCTGGTCCTCTCTGACACACTGTCACAGCCAGCTTCAGACCAGAAGGCACTGCAGGGCACTGAGACAAACAGTGGTGCCTCAGTTCATGAAATTGATTCTTTCCAACTGAGTTGGACAAGAACTGAATCAAATTCAGTGCTTAGGTTCAATGTTGACCTTGTGGCGAAATTTGATTTGGTTCTTGTCCACTTTGGTTTGCTACCAGAATTGTGGAGAATTGAGTTTGTGAACCAAGCTGCCACTGTATAACAAAGAAACCCTTTCATCAGCCAGCCAGTCCCATCCTTCAACATCACAGCAGAAGGATTCTCCAGCCACTGTGCCAGGAACTCAGCAACATTTTCTGTAAGAATCAGAAACTCAAACCCAGCTGAGGAGCTACTAAAGAGCTTGAATTCCTTAGATGCTCCTACGGATTGAATTTTCTTTTACATATAACAACCAAAGCCCCTGGTGCTTTAGTTATCATTGTTATTCAAATGTTGTCTAAAAGCCCTAGAAATAAGAACTTCAAAAAAATTTTTTCTTCCTGCTCCTCCTCTGGTTTCCCAGCTGGGTTTCATGTATGTGGTGTGATCAAACAATATAGTGACTGTTAAATTTTTTTTTAATGTATTACAGTAAAAGACACATTATTATAAATCCCACTCAAAATACTCCCACTCACTTGAAACACACTTATCCCATCAGTTTTGCTACTTGCTAAAACAGTTCTAGAAGTACTCTTTCGTGAGTATCTTTAGTTGTGCTGTCTCAATATTCTGAATCAATTAAAAACATTGCCCTTTCATGGTCATTTGGATTTTGGGGAAGAGCCAAAAGTTACACAGTGACAGATCCAGTTAATAGGGTGGCTGGGAGCACATAGTAATGGTTTTTTATGAGCCTACTTGGCTCTTGGCTGCAGAATTCACACTATTTTTGATCACACCTTGTAAAGACACCAAAGAAGAATTCTAGAACTGCTTCAGAACATAGTAAGAAAAATAGTGTATTTGAAGTGAGGGGGAATATCTTGAGGGGATTAATGACAATGTGTTTTTACTGTAATAAACTTTCAAAATTTAAATATTTACCATATATTTCAATCAAGCCTTGCATGTATATTCTGCTTTGTCACCACCTATTCATTTTTTATTTTTTGTATTGGGGATCGAACTCAGGACCTTGCACTTGCGAGACAGGTGGCAGAACCACTGAGCTAAATCCCTGGCCCACACCTATGAATTTTTAAGAAAATGTAATTCTTAATAGCCTTGAACCTTTGTACTAAGCTCATCAAACTGCATGGTAAAGAGTATTTGGGGGCTGGAAAGTAATATTTACAACACATTTGTTTATGGCAGCCTGTGCATGTCAGATCCTACAGAGCTATGTATCCTGTGTCACCGTAGAGGAGAGAGCTGCCCAAGGACAATTTGTTCTACTGGCTGATTCCAGGTTTACCCATGTTAAAGCCAGTGTTGTGCCATGAGGATCTGACTGAGAATCCCATTCCACACCACAAATCCATACAACCATGGTCAGAAGCTTGATGGGATGAAAGATGAGCTGTGGTACAAAGAGGCCCTCTAAGAAGACTTCCCACTGGCCTGTGTCTTCAGGGAATGGATTCTAAGTCCAAATAGCAGGAACTTTCCTTGTTTTCTTCTTCTTTTTTTAAAATTATCATTCCTCATACAAATAAGGTTATGAGCCATTATACAACAGGCACATCCAATAAATAAACTAAATGAGAAATAGATGGGAAGAGAAATTGCTTTCTGACTTATTCTACATGGAACCACCTGGAAATGTCGCAACGTACCGTATATATCTGTATCACCACGGAGAGATGCCCAGAGGCTCCCAGCTCCCAACAGTGTTGAAGGGTCTTGACTTTGAGTGTTTGACTACATGTCCCTGAGTGACTGTTCTCAACAACTAGCCCTGCATGGGGACAGGGTGTGAGCCACATCTCTCCCAGAAGGCAAGGCCAGTCTCCAAAATTGCTACTTTCAACCCCTTTGTCTGCATTACCTTATTTTTTAACATTTATTTATTGCAAATTGATAACATTGTGTTTGTTTATGGAGCACCAAGAATGTTGTGATTTATGAATACAATAAGGAAAAATGAAATCAAGTTAGTTAACATATTCATCACCCCACATAACATTTTTTTGTGATGAAAACATTTGAATTTGAATTTTTTATTAGTAGGTGTTTACAATACATAATGAATACGTTCATTGTGGAGAATTGGCACATAGACATACCACATCTTGGTCCTTTTTACTTCCCCTTGTCCTCCTCTCTCTCTCTCCTCTCCCCTGTCTCCCAAAAGTGACCATAGCTTGCCCTGCTGGGCCTGCTTCCTTTGAACTAGTGTTTGTGTGGTGGGCTTGCTGCAGGTTTTCCTGAGGGCTGGTGCGCCGGGCCAGGCAACATAGAGCTGCAGGAATAGTGGTCTTACACTCCATCCAGAGGTCTGGCTGAAGGTCAGCCAGCAGCCGGCCATGGGACCTCAGCCTTCCCTGCAGCAGGAAGCAGTGGGAAGAGGTTCTCTTTTTTATTTCCCCAAAATGTGCATCCCCAAAGCCCACGGAGAACCAAATGCTGGACAGAGCCTAACTGTGGGCTAAGGAAGCTGCAGTAAGCCTGAGACAGGAAAGCGTGGGTGTTCACCACCAAAGCCAATCTGAAGGCGTCTTCAAGGGAAAAGAGTCTAAGAATACAGGAGGAGGCTGTGACGCACGGATTTTTTTTCCAGTGCTGGGGATGGAACTCAGGGCCTTCACAATGATCTACATCCCCATCCCTTTTTAAGACAGGATATCACTAAGTCACTAAGATGCCCAGGATTGCATCTGAAGTGCTGTTCTCTTGCATCAACATCCCAGAGGAAAAGACCATTTTTATGTCTAATTTAGCAAGTCCAGATCTTTGGCACCCACTCTGTGAGGCTTCCATGCATCTTCTGAAGATGCTGCCAGTTGGTCCAAGGAGAAGGCAAGGCTGGCAGAAAGGCCATTGCAGGCCTTCCTCTCAGCACAAGAGCAGGCAAGGAGATGGTCAGGCCTGCTGGGCCTCAGGCATCACTCCCACAGGATCGCTTGAAGGCCCCTTCTAAACACCTGCCTCTAGCTCCCCAGCTCCAGTCTTCATGTCCTGCCAACAAGAACTAAGTCTCACCGTGGGAAATGGTGTCCTGGACCATGGAAGACTTAAATTATTTTGAAAGGCTTCCAAAACCAGGACACTCCACACCCTTCCATTACAGTATGAAAATGGCTCAGTGCAAGAAAATTATTCTTATACCTGATTCATTTCTTTACATATGCTCATTTAATTTCATTTCCTGGGAAATCACCACTTGGTAATTCAGTGAGGACCGTCATGGGAGTTTCCCCCAAACTGACTCCAGATTCATTACAAACTTGGCTCCCGAGACCCAACACACGACTGAGACCATGAGACCATCATATTCATACTCTCTCTCTCTCTCTCTTTGTCTCTTCACTTTGGGTCACCATCTTAGTACATCCCACCCTACACAACCTCAGAAACTAGGGAAAAACTTCCATTTTAGTTTTGATATTACAAAGCTGTCTGTTTTGTAGCTCTGAAGTTTTAGTACTAAAAATGGTACTAATTGATATCGTAATACTTTTTTTGCCTAATGGACTAAGGTATCTGCAAATATAATACAAATACACCAATTAATGGTACATTTCTTTATAAGTCAGAGTAACAGTGAAAGACACTTAATGGACAGAGCCCATTATCATTTAAAGCTATAAATTCTAGTGTTTGGAAAAAAATTATGAATCAGATAATTCACACTAAGAATGCTACTGTTTTTTTTTAAAGACAACTTCTGATACTATCAGAATCTCCTGATAACAGAATTTGAAGGTCTAGGCGGATTACTTCCCCTAGTTTTTTGTTTCGTTTTGTTTTTTGTACCGGGGATTGAACTCTGATCCTTGAGCTTGTGAGGCAGGCAGCGGAACCACTGAGCTAAATCCCCGGTCCTCTTCCCTTAGATTTTTGACTCAGGTTATTGTAGTTCTTGCTGTCTGATTTATACCAATATTTAGATATCAACAATGATACCAATGATGAGCATTTGTGTAGATATGCTTGAGGATGATATTTTTCTTTCTGTTGATACCAGCTCTATTTCTCTGCCAACTGCTCTTTTAGATGTAGATCCTTGGTGTGTTAAGTTGCCGGGCTGCACTCAAACTTGCAATCTTCCTGCCTCAGCCTCCTAGAGTGCAAGGATTACTGGCATGTGCCCCACACCCAGCCTAGACTTTGACTGTGTTCTGCAAAGAAAACAGGTAATGTACTCTTTGCTAAAACTGTCTGGAGCACACAGTTGCTGGACTTATTTAGTACAACATGTGAGATGTAAAAAAACCTTTGGGAATCTGTGGACACCGAGGGTGTTGCTCAGTGATGACAAGGAACAGGAGGAGGAGACACTGTGATTCCTTACACCAGACACCGTGTCCAGGTTCGGTCATGGTAGGATGTCTCTCTTCTGTTTCTTTCTTTGACTGTTGAGTTTCCTGCCCTTTCAATATCTGCTTAACTAGAGAATGAAAATGCCTTCGCCCAAGGAAACAGCAGAGAGGCGAAGTCACAGGGCCACAGCGGATCTCAGAGCTGAGTTGCAGGGAAGGAGGCTGAGGGTCGCATCCTGCCTCAGCCTGCAGGAAGGAGACACCCAGAAAGGGGACCTCCAAGCCCGAGCACCGTGAGGTGGTCCTGTGCCCCTCCTGGGGCGGGGCCTGCCGGTAATGGAGTGTGTGGGTGTCCAGGTCAGTGTGTGTACCAGGGGAGAGACATTCATGTGCACGCTCATTTTCCATTCCCACCTCTCAGGAGTGTGAAGGGAGGGTTAGGTGGGGAATGGAGATAGTAAATTGTTTGGGTTTTGCTGTGGCTTGATTGGGTTTTTTGTTGTTGTTTCGTTTTGTTTTTTGAGGTACTGGGAACTCAATCCAGGGCCTTCATACTGAGCTACATCCCCAGACCTTTTTAAAATTTTTTATTTTGAGACAGATTCTCACAAAAGCACTAAGTTTTCCAGGCTGAAGTGGAACGTACAATCCTCCTGTCTCAGCCTCCTAGAGTGCTGGGATTACAGGCAAGCATGTATTTCTAGCCAGCATGTACTTGCTTTAGGAAACTTTCAGTATGGCTGGATAGATGTAATTAACTTCTTTTTATTGAAAATCTTATTTGTTCTGAATACAAAGCACTCAAAAATACTCATTCTGTGAACAGTTTTAGAAAAACCATGGTGCAGTGGCGTGGAGATTCTGAGTCCATTTATTCATTCATTTTTTCTTACAAATAACACTTACCCAGTGACATAAGGCTCTGCACTGTGTGCTGTGGGGTTAGAAAGATACATTGCAGTCCCACTCTTAAGAATCTCACAGTCTGATTCCTGGTGGAACAGGCAGCACATAACAGAAAGAAAATGCTAAGTGAGGAAAATTAATGCACAAATGATGTAAAGAATCAAAATCCTTCATGATCAAAATTTTTTATTGCGGTAAAATATAAACGACACAAAATTGACAATTTTGACTACTCCTAAGTGGCAGTAAGTACATTTACATTGTTGTACATCCGTCACCACCATCCATCTCGAGAACTTTTCCCTCTTCCCAAATGGAAACTCTATCCCTATCAAACAATAGCTCCCTTCTCTCCTCTTCCCAGCCTGTGGTACCCACGACTCTTCTTTCTCTCTTTATGAATTTGGTCATTATAGGAAGCTTGTCTCAGTGGAGTCATATGCAGTGGTGGTCACTGAATATTGGGTCACAAGTTGTGAAGCTGTTGCCATCAGAGCATCTGTAGAATACTTCTTTGCATAGGATTTGGGAAAAAAATTAAGCAAAAGTCAGAAGAGAACCCTGTGCTCAACACATAAGTACATGATTTTCCTCCCCCGGGACTGGACTTGGCCTCTCCAGGGAGTTCTTTACTCATGTCTAGCCCAGGCCCACTTCTGTTTTTGACCACCATTGAGTCATGCTGTTTGAAGAGAAGCCATGCAGTGGAAGGTGATGTTGTTCTCACTACCTCTAGGGCCACACACAGACGCATCTGTCACTAGCACACCCTTCTCCCCAGAAAAGGACTTGGAAAGCTTTGGAGTGTAGCAGAGCAGGGGTTAATGTACAGCCCAAAGGCCAGCACACTTATCAGTGTGATCTGAGTGTTACTGGGGAATGCCTGAGTTCTTTCTTCTGCATCTTACCCCTTACTAGTATGTATCTCTTTTAACTCACAGAGACCATGTCTGAACAAATTAGCCAAAGATTATACTGATAGTTGAAAAACATCATGCTCCTCAGAGATGTGGGCCTTCACGTTCTCTCTGGCTCTATAAGAGGGCCCTGCATTGGACAGCAGATACTTCTGAGCATCCTGGAGTTCTGGATCCAGTGAAGCAACACTATCCAAATGCAGACCTCATCCCCACCCTTACAGTGCAGAACCAGCCAGTAGCAGAACCAACATCTCCATGCTTTGTACTCACAGAGTAATGCAAGTGGATCACAGGGAATTGGAATGACTGATTTCTTTTGTCAGATCCAGTTCTACCAACACTATGACAGGATCAAATCCAGAAGATGTCAGGAGCTCTGTTGGGGCCAGAACATCCTCTAAGAAGTGGATTATTTTTACAACCCCAATCCTTGTCCACACTTCTCCAGCCCATTTCAAGCAAGATAGTCATCTCCTTGGAACTTTAGGGAGTTCATCGCCTCCCTCCATGAGTAGTGTGATCAAGCAAGGGCCAGGGGCATGAGTCAGCATGGGATGGGGTCCTGGCTCAGCCCAGCCACTGTGGCAGGCAAAAGAGACGCCACTAATGAAGCTGACAGCTCCTGGAAGTGACTTGGAGAAAGTGTGATGGGATCCTGTTTGCTTATGTAAATATGGGCCCTGGAGGAGCAGGAGGAAAGGTGGGGGGAGGAAAAGCAATGCCAGGACACTCAGAGCCCTCCTGGGGACAGAGACACCTGGTGACATGGCTGACAAGCTGTTGGCCATGACAGCTGCCTGGGGAGCCATCCCCACCCTGAGTTCATTCCCCACCCAGAGAAGGGTGGCTGGGTGGTGGTGAGCGATGACCAGTGCTACCTGCATGGAGGCCTCTTGTTTCTCCCCATGACTTTGGTCCAGGACCCCCCCCTTGGAGCTGGTGGCCAGACAGGCTCATAGGCAAGCAGAGCAGAGATATGCTATGGTTTGGGGACATTTCTGGATGACACTACGGGCACAGGTACCAAAGTCTAATGGCCCTAGTATCCTGGTGCTGTTCGTTGGCACGTGAAACCTAAGGTGTTCTACAGGGCCTTGTGGCCGTTGCTTTATGTAAGGTAGCTGGCAGCAAAAACAAATAGCCCTTATGAACTAGGCACAGTGGTGTATGCCTAAAATCCCAGTGCTCTAGGAGCCTGAAGCAAGAGGATCACAAGTTCAAGCCCAGCCTGGGCAGCTCAGTGACTTAGTGGGAATCTGACTTAAAATTAAAAAGGGCTAGGATTGTAGCTCAGCATGAAGGCCTTGGGTTCAATCCCTAGTACTGCAAAAACAACAACAACAAAGATAGCCCTTATATTTCAGAGTTAACATGATGTTTATGCCTCATTTATGTTGGTGGTGGGAGGGTCCACCCCAGGTGGTGACTCAGAGATCCATGCTCCTTCTAGAGTGGTTTTGCTATCCCCAAAGGCCCTAGAGATTTCTGCCTAGAGGCAAAGGAGGGGAGAAAGTGAATCTTACCACATGAACCCATACACATCACTTCCTATCACATTTCACTGACCAGGGGGCCTGGGAAGTGGAGCCCCAGTGACAATTCTGTGTTATGTGAAAGGTCACATGAGAACTTCCAAAGCCTTGGTTTCCTCATCTGTAAAGCAAAGAACATGACCCTACCTCTGAGGGTTCCCATGGGCTTCAGAACTAATGCATGGGGTGTGACTCACCCAGCCTTGAGTTAGGGCCAATCTACTCATGGCCTGAGGACAGCCAGCCTGAGAGGGGCTCCCTGGCCAGGGAAGGAGCTGGGGGATCTGCACACATCCCCACCAGCTGCTTGCTGAAGTACTCCAGGTCCACACTTGCGTTTTTGCCTAAATCAATTTCATAATGAGCACTATGCAATATTCATTCTGTACTGTGATTATTATGTAAATGCAAGTATATTTCATAATGCTTACTATGCAACATGTATTATCTATTGTGATTATTATGTAAATGCAAATGAATGTCCTACTCTAACATATGTCTGGTGGACTGAATCTTACTACTGCATTGACATGAGCTTTTAAATATTGCTCCATTGTTTGCTATGGTTCAAAAAGGCTTTTGTTATAAAAGAAATAGAGGTCATTGAAAAAAATTGCCACCACACAGACAGCTAGCTGTAGAGTGCAACTTAAAACCCACTTCCCCGCACTCTAGTCCTGCTCGGATAAATAACCACTCCAAACAGTTTTGGTACATCCTTCCAGAAATATTCTATGCTTATATACAAGTGTATATAAATACTTTGGTTTTGCACAAAAGCAAATCACACTAAAATGTTATACTGCAAATCTTTCTTTCTCCCCAATCTCTGTCTGGTCTGACTTGCTGTTTTTGACCGCTGTGCACCATTCCACTGTGGAAACAGGCTATAGTTTATTTAACCAGAGTCCAGAGCTTTGGTGAAAAGCCAAAAGGCACTGGATTCTTTTTTTTCCTGTGAGCTGATGACGAACTCCCCACACCTACCTTCATATCAAATTCTAAGTACCTCAAAACCACAGGCCCAGATGGCTACATCCAGAGTCTGTGTACCTCGAACTGGGGCACTTCTCATGGTCTCCGGAAGAAAATGAGCTTAGTTGAAAAACTCCTGCTGGTTCTATCAGGGGTGAGGTCATGAGCGGATCAAGGAACTTGCAGGAAGCCCTTCCCTGGTGACCTCAAGCTCACCCAGCATAGCAATGGAGTCTCCTAGACCTCTGGGCCCCTAGAGACACCTGGCTTATCTTCAAGGACATGGACCCAGAGTCTGAATATCATAAAAGGAATCCCTTTCACAGCTCAGTCCTTTTGGGTTAAGACTTCCTAATGGGGTGCAAAACCAAAATGGCTTTTGCAACTTCGCCAAGGTCATGGACAGGCAGTAAGGCTATGGGCTTGAAAATGAATTGTGCATCACATCCCTGGCCTGAGCCATGGGAACCCATCCAGCTTCAGCCCTGGAATAGTATTTTCCAAGTTTTAGCTATAGGTGAGCCAGCTTCTGAATTTGTTTTGCATTTCTGCATATGTATTCCCTGTACACACATTTAGACCTTTAGACAGTTGCATTTACAAACTTATGATCAATCTTGAGTCTATCTTAACCTTCAGTGACATCTTGAAGTCATAGATGGGGTATGTTAGTTACATTTATTCTGATACCCATACAACAAATAGCAGTCATTTACCTATGTGCTTCCTACAACCATGGTTTACATCACGTTTTGAGGATTGCTGCCCTAGGACCACCCAATATCTCTTCAGGGAGATGTGTCCCTTTGCACAATTTAAGAGGAGTCGCTTCAGTGATGTTTGGAACATGGAAGATGTAGACAATGAGCCAGCCAACTCTTTTCTTCTCCCTCTCAAGCATAGGAAGATATTTTTGGCCACAATGATCCTCATGGAATGTTTTTCTCTTTTTCTGGAAAGAAAATAAATGCTTCCATTCCCAATTACCACTGAGGAGAAGTAGTAAAGAATGAGAAAGTGTCCAGGGCCTCCTACTCCAGCAGATGTAAGTATCTTTTTACTGCCTGACATGCTCCAGGCCAGGCTCACATTAGTCCTATTTTTAGACTTTTGGGTTGACTTGATGAATTTGGCCTCCTTTTCAACAGATCATATTAATGAACTGTGGATGGGTCCATAATTGATTCCTTTCTATCACAATTACTTCACAGGCAGGCAAATGTATTCACTGTCTCCTTGGTGGGTAGTTACCTAGTTTCTAAAAATCCAGGCTCTGTTTGGGAACAGGTTTTCCTCCTGGCTTGGACATCAGAGGACAGATGATCCAAGATGGATTCACCAAGGTACTTGGAAGCACATCCAGCATCCTTGGCGGTTACTCTGAGTGCTTGGGGATCTTGGCAACTCTGTGTTCAGTTGTCTGGAGATGCTGACGGTTATCATTTTGGTGGATGGAGGTAAGGGCTGCACCACTGGAATGCACCATTCAGAAACAGTTTCATCATGTAGCATCAGACTCACAAACCCCACCACTCATCGTACCCAGACACATCCATCCTCTCCTCTATTGGCCGCCCTTGAAGTACTACCCGATATTTAGGGTACCTCGTGCTCTTCAACTTCAGGTTCAGCACACTTTCCTTTAAGAGGCTTATGTTTTCTCCTGTGGGACCATGTGTAATCTGGGCCAATTTATTCAGTGTGACCATAGCTGTGCCAGTGGTGGTGGATTTGTCTTGTGTTCTAATTCAAAACCATGGGAACATGAACTTGTAAGCCCAGTGCTGTAAGCCATTATGTATCCAGAACTTTGAGAGGCAGTGGTGGCTGAAAAAGAGTTGCTGCCTTCCTCCTTTTGCAGATGAAGTGACCAGGCAGGCTGGGCATTACCTACTTGACAATCCAGAGGAGCAAGGAGTGTGACAGAAAGAGAAAAGCACACTTTACCTATGTTCAGACTCTGCACAAATATCTATCCATTTGCTAGGGAGTTGATGGATCCCAGGCTTTGGTAAGTCCAGTAGACTGAGAGGATCTAAATCTTGCCAACCATAGACATGGGATTTATCCACATTTCTTCCAACCTGGTGCATTGTCCAGGAAGCCAGCTTTTCTTACAAGGAGGATCACTTCCACCCTGAATATTTGTCCTCACCTCTCTTCTACATCAGATATTTAGTATTAAAAAAACTTATGTGCTTATCTATACAAATATATAATATGAGTAACTTTATTTTCAATTCAGGTCAAACAAATTTTATGATTATTATCTGCCCCATGGGTTATTTGAGATCTATTCTTTGTTGAAGATCACAGACAGTGACTTTTATTGTTATTGTGCAGGTGGCTCAACAGCAGCACAGAACACAGGTACTTTCCACTTTTCAGGGGTAAGAACTCAAGTTGCCCTGAGGTGCTCAGGGATGTCCTTCTGGAGGGGCCCAGCGCCCTGCAGTGCACAGTCCACTCAATCTCTTACAGTGTCTCCCAACTGACTGCTGGACAAAGTGCATCAGTCAGGGGTCCTGCTGGCTTGAGGATGAGAAAAGAAAGGGGTTGTGCAGTCCCCAGGGGATCTGATTTGTGGGATTCATGGGCTGAGGTGAGTAGAGGAGCTGTCATCCCCCCACTTCCTTATCATGGCTTTGAAGCTCACTTGTGCTGGTCTTGTGATGATATGGTTTTTACCTTCAGGACATGCAGAGCCACACTAGGAAGTGGACAGCTACTTCCACTGTTCCTGAGTCTGATTACTGGTGGGCCCAGTGGTGACTGTGGACAGATGGCCATGAGGAAGACTCAACTCAACCTACTCCAGGCACTAGCATCACTAAAGTTCCCAAGCAAGATTCTAGGCAAGCCATACGTGGCCATACATGGGCCCCAGCCCCTGATTTCATCACCTCTAAAAGATGACCTGGAAAGTGCTAACATTTCCTGGTCTGGTCTAGTCAGGAGACTTCCAATCCCTGCAGGTCAGTGAAAATATTTGTGCTTTGCAAGTATTGCCAGTGTAGACTGAACAAATAACACCTCTACCCATGTGAGCTATTATTTTATGAAATATTGCAAGCTGGGTATAATTAACAAAATGTATATTTACTTGAATACATATCTAAATTCATTATAGATATATGCATTATGTATTTTCTTAATCCAGAAACAACCACTGTCACACAGTGATAATGACCATACCATAGTCTCATCTCCACAGAATGCACCCTATTATGTGGGAGCCTGGTATCTTTGAGGTCTTGAAAAAGATCCCATGATTGAGATCATGAAAGCTGCTTCTTGCATTCTGTGGGTTGTCGCTTTACTCTGTTGTTGGTTTCTTTTGCTGTGCAAAAGCTTTTTAATTTGATGTGATCGCAGCTGTTGTCTCTTTGTAATATTTCCTGTGTTATCTGGATTTTGTCCATAAAGTCTTTGCTTACACCAATGTCTTTTAAAACTCACCTATGAGTTTTACCTATTCTATCATCCAGCAGATTAAGTGTTTCTGTTTTTATATTTAGATCATCAATCCATTTCAATTTTAGTTTAGCGCATGGTGAGAGATAGGGGTCTAGGTTCAATTTTCAGCATGCAGGAAGCCATTTTTCCCAGCACCATTTATTAAGGAAGTTGTCTTTCTTCCTGTGAGGGTGTTTGGCCCCTTTGTCAAAAATAAGGTAGCTGAATGTGCTTCTGCATCTTCTATTCTGTTCCATTGATCATCGGGTGTGGTTTGGGGTTTTTTTGTTTGTTTTGTTTTTGTTTTTGTTGTTGTTGTTTTGTTTTGCTTTGCTTTGTTTTGTTCTGTTTTGTTTTTCCAGTACCATGCAGTTTTTATCATGGTAGCTTTGTCCTACAACTTCAAACCAGGATTGTGATGTCCCCTCCCTTGCTCTTGTTATCCAGAATTGCTTTTGCTATTTTGGCTCTCTTCTGGTTCCATATGAATATTAGGATTGTTTTCTCTAGTTCTATGGAGTATGATATTGATATTTTGATTGAGATTGCATTAAATCTGTATAACAGTTTGGAAAATATGGCCATTTTCACTATATTGGTTCTACCTGTCCAAGAGCAGGGGATATTTTCCATTTTCTGAAATTTTCTTCTATCTCCTTTTTCAGAGTACTGTAGTTTTCAATGTATAGGTCTTTCACTCCCTTTGTTAGATTGATCCCTAAGTATTTCATTTTTCTTGATCCTATTGTGAAAGATGTTATTTCCCTAATTTCTCTTTCAATGAGTTTGTTATTTGTGTACAGGAATGCTATTGAATATTGACTGTATCCTGCTGTGCTACCGAATTTGGTTAATTCTAGGAGTATTTTGGTGGCGTTTTGAGGGCCTTCTATGTAAGTATCATGTTATCAGCAAATAATGATAATGTAACTTCTTCCCTCCCTATCCATATTCCTTTTCTTTCTTTCTCTTGTCTAATTACTCTGGCTTATGTTTCCAGGACTATATTGAACAGGAGTGGTGATAGTGGGCATCCTTGCTTTGTTCCTGCTTTTAGAGTAAAAGCTTTCAGCTTTTGACCATTTATTATGATGTTGGCTGTTGATTTGTCATAGATGGCTATTCCAATTTTCTGTAGGATTTGTATCATGAATGGGTTTTGGACTTTGTCAAATGCTTTTTCTGTGTCTATTGAGATGATTATGTGGTTTTAAATCCTTGGCTCTATTAATGTAGTCTATTACACTTATTGATCTGCATTTGTTGAACCATCCCTACATCTCTGGGTTGAATCCTACTTGGTCATGGTATATAATTTTCTTGATAATTTGCTTCATTCTGTTTGTCAGTATCTTATTGAGGATTTTCATATCTATGTTCACTAAGGAGAATGGCTTGTAGTTCTTTTTTGGATCCTTCTCTGGTTTTGGTATCAGAGTAATGCTTGCTTCCAGGAATGACTTTGGGGTATTGCTTCCCTTTAAAAATCAGGACTCCCCCCACCACCACCAATTAAAAATCCCAATCCAAAAATGCATCTGAATGAATAGATATTTCTCAGATGAAGAAGTACAAACAGCAAATAAATATATGAAAAAATGCGCAACATCACTGGTCATTTGAGAAATGCAAATTAAAACAAGGCTGGGATTCCATCTCACTCCAGAAAGGATGGCTGTCATCAAGAAATCAATGAATAATAAATGCTATTAAGACTCTGAGGAAGAAGGAACCCTTCTCTATTGCTGGTGGAAATGTAAACTGGTACAACCACTATGGAAATTAACATGGAGATTTCTCAAAAAACTGAAACCAGGGCCAGGGATTTAGCTCAGTGGTTCCGCTGCCTGCCTCACAAGTGCAAGGTCCCGAGTTCGATCCCCAGTACCAAAAAAAAACGAAAACAAAACTGACACTAGACATTCCATTTGACCCAGATGTTCCCCTTCTAGGTATCTTCCCAAAAGAGTTTAAAGCAACATACCACAGTGATATATGTATGCCTATGTTTATAGCAGTACAATTTTAATAACTAAACCTTGGAAACAGCCCCTATGCCCATCCGAAGATGAATGCATGAGGAAATTGTGGTTATTTATATGCAATAGAGTACTACTTTATGGAGTATTATCCATAAAGAAGGATAAGCTTGAGTCATTTGTAGGAAAATGGACGCACCTCGAGAGTATAATCTTAAGTGAAATAAATCACACAAACAAGTTTAAGTATAACATTGCTTCTCTTGTGTGAGAAACTCAAAGGGTAAATAAGGAAGATATTGGGAAGTAGGAAGAACATGTCAAATGGGAAGGAGACCAAGGTAGGGGGAGGGGAAGGAAAGGAAAAGGAAAGGAAAAGAGAATGGGAGGAAAAATGGAAACAAAGCTTTTCTAAATGGGGAGGGGAAGAAGGGTTGAAAGGAGGGGAGGAGAGTGGGGAAAATAAAAGTTTTAAGATATATTGTGTACAGGTACAAATTCCCTATGATGAATGTGCTCAATATGTATTAAAAAATACAATTAGAAATAAAGAAACCTTGGAAAGAGGAAAGCCCAGATCAGTGCTGTGAAGAACTCAAGGTCTGCCTTCAGCGGGGAGGTGTGGGCAAAGGGACAGTAGTAATACAGATGGATTGACATCTAAGAGGACTTTGAACCATTGTGTAGTATTATGTTTACAAAATATCCTCTTGGTTTTCTGATTTTTTAACTAATATTTTAACCCAAACTTGTTTTCATGTTGCATAGGTCCTATCTGAGTTTGGATGGCTGGCTCAGGGGAAATGGAGGCCTCCACTTATTTTATGGCCCACTCTGGCTCCTTGGGTGTTGGGGCACTGCCCCCAGATCCCCAGGTGGGCACACTGACCTACCTCCAACCTGCCACCTGGGGCCTCATGTGCCACGCCTCTTTCCTGTGGGTCTTGGTGCCCACTCTACCAATTAACAGCTTTGTTTCCTGAGTCTAGTATAGACTATGTTCAAAACTATTTACTGAATAAACAAATCAGTGAAAAGGGGAATCCATTAATAATTAGATGTGTCCTCAACTTTATATGTTAGAGACTGAAACATTTGAAGGAGATTTTAAAAGTGAGCCTCATTATTCATTCAATATGCCTAGTTTGTTTTCTGCCCTTGCATGGATTTCTGGAGGGTCAGAGTGTTAAATGAAAAATCTATCCCCTCCCCTGTTATACAAACAACTCGGTGATCCTTATAAAAACAAAGTAAAAGGGATAAGGAAAGGCTGACTGTCACCATAGCCCTGTCCTTCCCCTTCAAGACTCCTCCTGAGTGTGCTCTGTGTACCTATACCGCCCCCCATCCCTGGCTCTTTTTCTGTCTGTTCTGTCCTCCTCTGTCGCCTGCCATGGCTTCCTGTTGCGTTTGGCAGTGGGAGGTGCCGCAGATGCACAGCCTGGCCAGAACAAGACCGGAAGATGCCTCGCTGGTCAGCGCCTCTGCCGTCTGGCTTCAGGCCCCAGGGCTGGCCTCTCCTGGCGGGTCAGTCTTAACCAGGCCCTCAGAATGCTCTCTTCTCTTGTTTTTTTATACACACAGGATCTCACACGCCTCCCACCTGGCTAGTCTGCTGTTACCATCCCTTATGCTCACCATGCTCTCCCCACAGCCTTTGAGCCCCACTTTGCTGAAGCTCCTTAAAAAGTAGTGGACCGTTCTGATGGATTCTGCTTCCTCCCAGGGCCCTGGCTGGAATGAGGGAGCTCTGTAGTTACACGGAGGGAGACATCCTGGGCATTCTATCTTAAAACTCACTTTTAAAAGTCATGAATACTCCATTATGGTATCTTTCAATACCAGTAAATATAATTGAATGTCCTCATTTTTGTTTGATATGATTTTCAATAGGATTTAATTAAACCCCACAAATATTTATTGAGCACCTACTAGGTACAGGATATATTCCTACCCTTATGTGGGGTGCAGTGCCATGTGGGCTTTAAGGCAAATGTGGCAATAACTGAAAAGGAAAATAAGAGGTATCATAAAGGAGTAACTAGCTAAGAGACATAGGACTCAAAGGAGGGGAGGGCATCAGGACTGGCTTCTTGGAGGAAGTGGCAGAGTCTGCTGCAAGCTGGGGAGTGGAGGAGACAGACCAAAAGGAACAGGTAGTCTGGAAGTCATCACAGGCAGAGAGAGCAAGAGCTCATGCTCCGAGCTAAACCTCTATGTTTGTTCTGAGCCATGAGGCACTTGTTTAGCTAGACAGAATGGAGCACTCTTCCACTATACATTATTCCTGCCTCCTCACAGCAGCTTTCTGGAATTAATATTATTTTTCTCTTTCCCCTCTTGATTATAATCTTGAAAGTCCAAGAACTACCCCTGCACATCTGTTGACCCACTGGGGTGAATCTGAATGGGCAGCCTATGAATGGAAGCTGTGGGAGGTAGAGGTGAGAGTATCTATAGGGATTCTGTGGACCCAGCTCCTAGTGCCAATGCTCCCTGTCTTTCTGGAAACTGTTCTTTTAGGCTTACATGGAATCATCCATATGAAAATGTTTTGTGGAGAGTCTCTACCTCCTGGGAGAATGAGTTCTTTTCCTGTGCATTCCTTCTGAATGTGGGTTAGGGTAGCAAGCCCACCTGTCCTTATGAGAGCAATTCAGGTGGAAACTGACACTGACTGCTGGCTCCCATTTACTGGGGACTCAGCTGCACATGGCTCCACAGAACAAGCTGGTCTTTGAAACAGAATGAACCAAGAACGTAGTTGGGCTCTTCTGCCAATATTAAAACTTTAGAGAGTCCCCTCCTTTTCCTGTGGACTCTCCTTCTCCAGGCAACCCAAGAACAGCCAGAGAGTGTCGACTCTTGTCCTACTACTTCTTTCTTCTTATCCTCCACATCTTTTCTATTTTCTTCAGCTTGGTGACTCAGAGGTATCGGTTGTTGGGCAAGGGGTGACGAGCAAGTTTGGAATACTTGTCCCACACTATATTTGTGGTGCAACAGCAACAACCAGGAAAGAGAGTGAGGTAGGCCTGGCAGGAGCATGCACCTTACAATAGCATGCACTTGGCAAGGATGTGTGCTCCTCTGGGCACTGGCTGCCTTTGCGCCTTTGCTACCAGGTAGGTGACTGACCTCTGTTGGTTTTTGTGTCTCTATCTATGAGATGAAGATGGTAGCACCCATCTTCCTTCACAGAGTTGAGAGCAAAGGCCAGTGGAAGTGCACAGTATGGAGCTTGGACCAGTATTTTATTCTTTCTCCTTTACCCTCTAGTCCTCTATCTTTTCTATCCCAAACTCCTCTGGGAAAAAGTTTATATTCCTGTGTATCTGTTACTGCCTCATGCAGTGCAAATTCCTTTCGCTGCACGCAGCAGACAGCTGACCTGGAGAGGGACAGCTGGGGAAGGGGTCAGGTTTATCTGGCTTTCAAAGTAGTGGATAAGTCTCTTCATCCTTGTTCACCAAAAGAACTCTTAAATAAAGTTTGCATGTCTGGTTTCCATTTCTGAATCCAGTGGTTCTGTTAACTCCTGAGGTGCACAGGGTGTGGCCCAGAGGTGAATGCCCTCCTGAGCTGAGCCTGTGACAGGCTTCCCAAGGCAGAGACACCATGGAACCTCAAGGTGTCCTCTTATGATAGTTTTGTCAACATAGAGGGGAACCTGTTGGCTGTTGAAACGCCAGATTCTAAATACTGTTTACGCCTGAACAATTTGCCATTCCTTTCCCAGCTCAAACTATAAACTCCTAGAAAGTGCTCTACAAATACTCATTAGAGTCTTACAAAAGTCCTTTGAGCTCCACATGATTATCTCTATTTGGCAGGCAAGTAAACTGAGTCACAAAAGTTGAAAGATCTGCTCAAAGCCATGCCAGGAGCAGAGGCAGGGCAGGGCAAGAGCTCAGACTTCCTGGCTCCTCAGCTGGTGAGAGGTTTAGAATATGCTAGATGGGGCACATCCAGGCTCCTGACCACCAGGACCCACAGCATCACCGGCTTCCACCAGACACCCGGCACTCAGTTCACTGGGACTTACCAAAGTCCCCAGCTCCTAAACAACCTAGACACGTGTCCAACAACCACTGCAGCCTGTCGTCACCAGCTGCATGGTCTTGTCCATCCTCCTCCAAATCCTGGTTATAAGGGCTGAGGAATGGACAAACAGAGCAGAAAGATACTGGGATTTGGCTGTTCTCTGTGCCCAGAACAGCTAATTAAGTGAGGGTAGTAAACATTTACTGGTTTTTGGCTGCCCTGAATTTGAGCCCATTTCTTACCTGTGGCTCTAGCACTCACCAAGAAATGGAAAGGTTGGCTACCCAGTCTCTTAGCACCCTGGCAATGTGGTATAGGCACCAACCCAAGATCAGCCAGCCCGAAGCTCCTGGCTGGGCTGACAGGTGTGGAGTGATTGAAGACACCATAGCACTGTAAATCTTGTAGGGCAGCAGAAGTCCCTGCACCTGTTACCAGTGGTGCTGCTGGGCCATGGGATGATTCCTTGAGCAAGGGTCTCAGGAAGAAGGTCACCTCATCCTCAGGATGTTACCATGCTTGACCTTTGCATGGCTATAGCAGGTTGCTTCGATGTGCTTTCCCTCCTACTCATTTCCAGAAATTTCTGTGTTGATTTATGAGTTCCCAGATATCCTTTTCACTCGTCCCTTTCCTTGTAACATTTAAGGGTCAGTAGTGTTGGTTTGTGTCTTGGTGGGTGTCAGCCAGGCACAAGCAAAGTCTCTTTCCCTTTTGCTCTCATATGCTGTTGAGAACTGAGGTCCCAGAGCTTGAATGTGAGTATTGATGACACAGAGGTGAAAATATGCCGTGAGACCAGAAGGCTGAAAAGGTTGGGGGTTGTTTGACAAAGGTCCAGCTCATCATTCTGCATCGCCCCAAATGCACTTCAATAGCATTTGTCATCATGTCCCGTGATGTATGCTGTGCCCCATGTACCATGATCAGCATCACCATGTGTCTAAGTCATTTTCTCATTGCTGAGACAAAACACCCAACACCCACAACTGAAAGGAGGAGAGGTTTATTTTGGCTCAATTTTCAGCCCATGGCTGGCTGGCTCCAAGGCAGAAAGGAAAGGACCTGGGCAGAGGCAGCATTCATCCCATGGCAGCTAGGAAGCAAAGAGCAAAGAAAGAAGGGTGAGAATATGCCCTTTCAGGTCATGCCCCCCATGAGCCTCATCTTCTGACCAGGCCCTACCTCCTAATAGCACATTCAGCTACGGATTTATCCATGCATAAACCCATTGATGAGCAGAGAGCCCCCACAATCCAATCACCTTCCAAAAGTCCCACCTCTGAACACATGAGGATTGGGGAGGACATTCTAGGCCTAAACCATAAAACCACACCATCACTTCCCTGGCACTATAACTTTTTGGTCATGAACAAGTTGGCATCAGCATGCACACCTCTGCTGTCTCCTCCAGGCTCCTCTGCACATGCTCCTCTCTGCCCAGGGTCCTTATCCCACTGGGATATGGACCTGAGACCCATCTGCCTGAAGCAGCCTGTGGGGAGCCAATATCCTGCATGCCACAGGGACAGGAGTGTACCCAGAGCATCCAGCCATCCTAGAGAATGTTTCTTTGTCTATGCCAGACAGACAAAGCACCTCTGAGATTTCTAGAAGACAATGTGATGAAAGCTAGTGTTTGTTGAGTGCTTATTATGTGTAATCTCACTCATTCTTCCTAATGTCCCATTGAGGAGGTGCTATTAATATTTCTAATTTGTACGTGAGGCACAGAAAACACAGAGATGAAGTGAGTCACCTGTGCCACTCAGCCCTGGGGGGTGCAGATGGCTCACCTTTACTAGGCTTTGCTGCAGGGCCTGTTTGGGTATCTACATGTCACTGGGTGGTTTCCAAAGGAGATTCTCTCTCAAAAGCCAAAGAAACAATCATAAAAGTACAGATCTCCAGGGTCCACACCTTCAGATTTTAATTCAGCAAACCATGGGAGGGTGAGGGGGCTGGAGATGGGATTGCTAGCAAGCATCAGAGAGGAAGCTTCAGGATCTACATGGGGGACTCACACACAGCCCCTCCATCCAGTACACTTGTTGGAGAGTGCTCACTGATCACAGTGGTCCTTCCTTCTAGGCCAACTTGGCCTCAGAAACCTTGGGCAGGCAGTGCCCATCAATCAGTTGGAGGTGGCTTTGAGACAAGACCATTTGTCATTCTCAGGCTAGAGTACCCAGAAAGGGTACTGAATATGTTAGGCTTCATCATAGGCCACTAATTCAACACAGAAGGAGACTTATGGGTACTTCTCTGCCTCAGGTTTCATTCCACTGTGTTGTAGGGAGGGATAATCATTGAACTTTTCATTTTTAGCTTGGAGAATGTGGAAGCTTATCTCTAAATTACCCTATTAGTTAAGGTAATGCTGTTTGTTGTAACATCTTGTAACGCTGAACTGACAGTAACACTGTCACTGAAACTGTTCTGTGGTTAATTTTTTTTAGGCACTCAAATGATCAGCTTCTATGCCATGAATCAAATCTGCCTTGCACATGTTGGACCAATTAGTTAGCATGGCTCCAGACACCAAAGCAATCAGGTTCTGTCAGTTGGCAGGGCCTGGGGAGGAGGGGTTCTGTTCTGCCCAGCCCTTCCAGGTCCAGGTTGAGCATGTCCCTGCCATCCTTCATGTGTGTCTTCCAAGATTTCCTTGGGTGTTGACAGTCAGGAGCATACAGTAGGGACAGTGGAAGGCACTGCAGGTCTGCCCAGGAAGTTTCATAGGTCATTGGTAGAAGGCACCTTGGCCAGCACACACACCGTTGGCCAGAACTCAGTCATATGGCTACACTCAGCTGCATGGAGACTGGGAACAGGGCCTGACTGGCCTGGAGGCCTTGGTGAACAGCCAGCAGGGTTATTTCCCTTTGAGCCAGGGGAGAGCTGTGGGTATACTGGAGACAGTATTTGAGCACCACAGAACCCAAAGCAGGTTGGCATATGATCTTGGAACTCCTAAGTTCCCACACTGGACAATCAAAACACATTCATTTTTTAAATATAAAGTATTTTTTAAATCACAAAAATAAGGACTAGGGATTTAGCTCGGTGGTTCCAGTGCCTGCCTTGCAAGTGCAAGGTCCGGAGTTCAAGCCCCAGTACCAAAAAAAAAGAAAATAAAATAAAACACAAAAATAAATACTTCAGTATTTCACCATCATTTTAACTTTTATAATTTTATAATTTTTTTGGAGTTCTGGGATTCTCTTCATATTTTAACAATCTCATGAAATTTTTGGAGCTCTTTATATTTCTGACATTAGAAAGGCCTGCATGGCCCACCTCATGGTTTTGTTCTTTCACTGTTTTTCTCCTAAGCAGTTGTCAGGCTCTAAGGAAACCATGTCTATATCCACCCTGCCTTTTCATCATTCTGAAATAAAGACAGAAGAATAAATGAAAGTTTCCGGACTCTGAGCAGAAATGTTGATGTGGGTCCTTTTTCTAGGAAGTAGCTGTCCCTAGCCAAGAAAGTGACAGCTTTTTGGTGGGGAGTGGCTGTGCCCTGGATCTACTTATGTCTCACCATCCCTGTCACATAAAGAGAATTATGCCAACTTCATGGGGTGCAGGGTGGTGTCAGGGAAATGGTTCCTGGTGTGCAGCAAGTATTAAACCTAGCAGGTGCTATTGTTCTGACTGTTAGTGCCAAAGTCATGAATCCCCACTGGAGCTCAGACAGGGCTGGGGCTGTGTGGGAAAGCTTTATACCTTGGATAAGAATCTGTATGTTTAAGCTCAAAATGAATTGTGGCCCAGCGTGCTCTCCTTCTAGCACACCCATTGAAGTGCTCCAGAGGAGGCTTTCCCAGAGTTCTGCTTGAAACAAACCCTATGTACTCTCCAGCTTTCACTGTGACTCAGTTTCCCCACTGATAAAAGGTGATACAACTACAGTTCTAAACTTGCCTGTAAAACATATTGAGTGCCTTGAAATAAAGGTGGCATTTAGTGTGAGTTCAAAGCGTTATGTAATTATTTTATGGCCCCTTTTATTCCTGAGATTTTTCTGTTTGCTCAGTTTACAAACCCAACCAGAGCCATAAAACCACTTTTATGCTAGCGCCTTTCACACACATCTCATACCAACTGTGTATTGCCTTTGCTGTGAAAAGTGCTCAGGTGGATAGGGTGGAGACCACAGAACACAAGCAACAGCAATTTCTGCCTAACTGAAGCCATTTCTGTCTATTGCACTGACTCTCAGCTGTCAGCCATCCAAATAGCCAGCTTCTGCCCTGTGAATCAGTTTAGCTTGTGCATGGTGGATCTGTTCATTAGGATGATCCCAAACACCAAGTCCATGTTTCTCAACCCCTTGCTTGTTCTTACAGATTCAGAGCTTATGCTTTGCTGGCATTCTTTTCAGAGACCCATGATCTGAAGCCATAGGGTTATCTGAAGCCTCAAGGGACCCTAGAGGGGCCCTGGAATAGCCACCCACTGAGAGGGAATCCTTTTAATGACACCCCAGTTTGGAAGTGGCATGTCTAGAGCCTTTGCCAGCAGACACAGCTCCCTATCCATGCCTGTCTACCATCAGGTGGATCAGGTTCTTTTAGGTGAACAGAAGTATTTATTGTGTTCAGGTGAGTCCCACTTAGCACATGCTCCTCATACTGGCCACAGAAGCTGGAAGTGAAGAGGAAGCTCTGTTTTTCTAGCCTCTTTCAGCTACTGAGCAGAATGGAAGAAGTTCAGGATCAAGGAGGCATTTTTGTTCTGGTTCTGTCTAAATTCTGTTTCACAAACCACAGCAAGTGGCAGCCCATTGGCATGAGTTGCTGCTTGGAGTTGACTTGTTGCAGGGAGTGGGGGTTATACCTTCCAGGATTGTACCCACCTCTGCTTTTAGTCGAGATAAGGGCCCACACGACAAGAGAAGCCTTCTAGAAATCCACCTGCACCAGCAGGAGCTCCAAGATCCAGTCCCCAAATCCACCAAGTAGACCAGGTATCAAATTACCGCTCAACAAATCCTACTGCATCAACAGCCCTGCAAGATAAGGGAATCCACCAGATCCTGAGCTTGAGAAGCTTATGAAATCTTTAGGGAAGTGAGAAGTTTTACCTGGACAAGACCACTGTGCCCCTCGCTCTAGGAAGTCTCACCTTGTAACACTGGAGATATAGAGGGGTGACTTGGAACTCTAGTCCTCTGCTGTCCACTGGTCTTCAGGCATTGTGCGCACTCCCCTCTTCCATGGAGTGACTTTCTCTGGCCTAACCCTCATTCCTTCCCAGCACAATGACAAGAAGAGCCTGCAAAAGGTACAAGGCCTCAAGCCAGCAATCTGTCTTGGAAGGGAGGCACAGCCAGTGAGAGTGGCTCTGCAGCCAAACAATGGCAACCAGGCCCTGGGGCTGGTGGTTGGATGCTTTGTAGGGAGTTGCTGATTTTATGGAATAAATAAGTAAGTGAGTGAGTAAATTAATCTGGAAAACAACTTATATCTATACATGGTCCCAAAGTATCACCCAGCCCAATCTCACTCTTCTATGCTGTGGGTTTAGAAAGGAGATTTCTAAAGCCAAAAAAATTCTAGAGACACCACTTGCATCTGTGAGCTCTGGATATCTGCTAAGACCTTTTTCCGGAAACCAGAAGATTCTAAAACCACGATCTTGTGGAATTCTCTCTCTTAATCCCTCAACAGAGATAGGTGTGCAGTAAGAATTTAGGTGGAAGATTTATTATTACCCATTTAAATTGACTGGTGTCCAAGGAAATGCAGCTCTGAGCATGTTAATGTTGGGTTGCTCCTTTTAATATGCACCCAAAGCACTTGGGAAGCATTTTATATTCATAGTATCCAAGTGAGGCAAGTAGATATCAAGAATTATTATCCCATTTAATAGATGGAGAGTCTGAGGCCCTGATTTATGGGGCCACTGGGAAATACATGTTGGAGAAGAGCCACGTCTCTCTGCCTGCATAAGTCGACGAGCTGCCATTCTGTTATGCCCCATAATGTGTCTCTAAGGGACACCTTCTCTGAAACTGGATTGCCCAGGTTAGCATCCTTGCCGGACCCAGGTGTTGGAAGTGGGTCCAAAGGCACCCTGTGTAAGTCCCTGGGGGGGGGGGCTTCCCTCTGGGTGTTCTCTTGAAGCTTGGCTCCATCCACATTCCTCACACTCTATCTTTGCACTTGTCCTCTGGGGCCATCAAGAACCACCCTACCATCCCCAGTGAGTTCTGTACCTAAAAACTATTCCCTTGGGGGCTCCAGGGCAGTCCCTGTGTCTTAAGCCTCCATACATGAGTCCACACACATGCTTGCCTCTCCTCGGGGCCTTCTTCAGCCATTCCCATGGTTCTTGGCATACCCATGGCTGTCACTGGTCACCAAAACCATTTTGCTTTAAGAAAATTAGCCTCAAGCTCCCTTCCTCTGACCGCAGGTTCTTCACTCCTGTTGCCTCTTGCCAGAATTCTTTCTGATTGTACAAATCTATCAAGGATCATGGTCCACTCTTCTGATACTGGATCCCTGAACACAGAGACTCTCCTGCTTCTGCTTGGTTCTTTCCTGATATCACACCAACCTCCAGCCTTGGCTACAGATGCTCATGGTTTCCACAAATTTCTATAGCCAGCCACAAGTCCTGAGCATCCAACCCCGATGTCCAATTGCCCATTGGGTAGACAGCACCAAAGGGACATCTCATAATCACCAAAAACTCTATCAACTGATACATAAATGAGATTTCTCTCCCTAAATGTGTTCCTCTTCCCTATTCCCTTCCTCAACATGATGGTATGAATGCTTACCCAAGGAGTGCTCTTACTCAGCGAGTGCTCAAGTCCAAGACAGGAGCACTTGACATGCCTGCAGCCTTGGCTCCTCCTCCATCCGCTGCCCAGGATCTTAGTTCACCCATCGTTCTTCTCCCTATGGCCACCTCCCTGGTTCAGACCCTCAGTCACCCTTGGTATCTCATCCACCTCTTTCCACCCGGCTTCCCTGTACAGGCTGGCTCCCTCCAACCTGGTTTCCAAACTCCACCAAGAGAGATGCTTCTAAAACACAAATCAGATCATTCTGCTTAAAACCCAGCAGCAGCTCTCCATTGCCATCAGGATGCAATTCTGGCATGGTCAGGCCCCAGTTACCTGTGCCCTTGGCAGCCCTGCATCTCCCACCCTCCAGTCCCCCACTCTATCTGTAATCCCATGGTTCACTCAGTGCTTGGAACTTGATGCACGCTGCTCCTTCTGCCCAATTTGCTACCCCTTCCCCATGTTCTCCCTTGCTCTCCTAGGCTTGGCCACCTTCCCACTCTCCCTCACATCTCAGTTCAAAGACACCTGCTGCACAAAGCCTTCCCCAACCCTGGAATCCAGGTTAGAGCTCTGCCAGGATTCCCATGTAATCTCCCACCCCACCTCTCTTCACCTCCCTCATCATTCCACTAACTTCCTAGGAGATGGAGTCTGGGGTTTTCCCCAGTATGGAGCCCTGGTCTTCCCTCCTACCTCACCCACTAGGCTCCTTGTAAGAATGAGAACCCTGTAGCAGGGTCGCTTCACCAGCCTCCCCACCTCCAGAGTATGAGAATCCTCACTCCCCCTCCCCTGCCCCGCCTTTCCTGCCATGTTCTCCCTCCCTCTGATATCTAGTCCTCAGGCCCACATGGGTCAAGTTCCCCTACGGCAATGACTGGCTTCCCTCCTTCTTCCTTCCCTGCCACTGGCACGGCCTCTGGCTGCCTAGCGACCTCACAGTGCCTTGCCTGACCTACCCAATGCAGCTTTCCCTGAGTTACTCCATTTGGGTACAAGTGATGAGGTAGAATGACGTGGCATCCTGTTTGGACAGGTAAACAACCACCACCTGCCCAGCACAACCATAAAGGCACAGGCTGCTACATGACTTACTTGTAATAATAAAAAATTATAAAATATTACCCATGGTGAATTTATTGAGTGAAATCAGGACACAGAGATGTGGGTTTATCAGAACCAGAGACACCAGGCACACGAGCTTATCAAATACATCAGACCAAAGAATGATCCAAACCCCTCATCTAAGACAAATAAAAGGAGAAACACCTTGAACTGTGGTGTGACACAGGGGCTGTTACCTTACCACAGACCACCTGGCCTACGCATCACAGCCTCTGCCCAGGAGACCTCTGGGGACAAACTCTCAATTGTTCCTGACTCAGCTCCACAAGATTCTTCCCTGCCATTTGATGCTGCCCACTCCAAAGCCACCCTGACCCTGCACTTTGACATCCTGTGGTGGGGAATCCGATACTCAACCACCTGCAGTGACCCGCTTTTGTACTAGCTATTCACCTCCTACAGATTCTTTACCCTTCTGTAACCTAAACGTTTTCCTTTGCTGTGTGATCTGAACATTGAGGTAGTTAAATGATGTCAAAAATTAAAGTCGGAATGTAACAAAGAACTTGAGATTGCCACAGTCTTGACTCCAGGTGAAACCAGAAATACTCAGTGGGACAAAGCTGATGAAATGGATATCGTTTGTGAATCAATCGATAGCCGATAAATCCTGGCATTGTGGAAAGATATGAATGTGCTGGCTCGTGTTAATGGCATGGCTTGCTCACAACACTCTGCTCCTGTCCCGTTCCCCTGACCCACTTTGGTAACCTCACTTTCCTCTTAGTGCTATTTCCAATGCCAAAGACCAGGGTGCCGGGGTATACATGTGGCCGGGCATCAAGCTCACCACTGGCAGGCCTGCACCTGTCTACTCTGGGTGTCTCTCCCTAAAACATCCCTACCACTCTTCCTCTCTCTGTCCTGCCTCGCCCTTTCTCCCTGACTGTAGCCTTGCCCATGAGGTCCACACCTGCCCTGGCACTGCAGTGTGTCCTCTATGAATTTTTCTGTTTAGGTCACATTCCCCAAACTGGCCACAGGTGGTCTTATCTCCATAATGGCCAGGAAACCCCTTGAAAGCCGGTTCTGACCTTCAGGCCCCCCAAAAGTGCAGTAATACGTCGGTACTCAACATTGATTGGTACAACTACAGAACCAATTGTTTTGGCTGGAAAACAGAGGAAGTCACAGGGCAAGGCAATGGGACGAATGACAAGACCACATCTTGTGCATCAAGTACCAAATGACCAGGCCCAGAACAAAATTTTCTAGTCAAGATGTGTAGAGGACCAACTTCAGAGTTTCAAAGCAATTCAGTACCAATGTATGACTGTGATGTAATTGGAAGTAATTCATGAACATTCCCTAGAACTGTCACATTTTACTTGGTAATATTAGCCATTTAGTGGACTAATATATGGCTTTAGGCTTAGTGCTGTCACTACTAGCCTCAGTGCAACCCATGATTCACTCTTAAAGTGCACAAAAGTACAAGATAGTCACAAGGAAAATTTTGGGGTCCTACACTGTCTGTGAACTACGACGAGACTGATGCCAGCGCTGAGCACTGAAATGTTTTTGTTAAAATGCAGGGAATCTTGGGTTTGATTTCTGAAATCAATGACTACTGAGAGCTGGCTATATTTCTTACTGCTCTGTGCACATGGAGACTCCATGCACCTCATGTGCCTGATGAGTTCCCTCCAACCCACAGATGCCCACTGCTGCCAGCTGTGGCCCTGTGGGGGTCTGGAGCTGTTTATGCTGAGCAGGAGTTTGACCCATAAGTCTGGGACTGGCTGCAAGAAGCAGAAGGTACTGCCGGTTCTCCAGAGCCAGAGACAGCCAGCCCCTCCTGCAGGGTGTCCTGGAGCCCAGTAGGGAGGGCATGGCCAGGCCAGGGCCAGAAGAGACGGAGGAACCCAGGTTTCCATAAGCACTGGCCTCCTGACTGCCACCTCATTTCCTCTAGCAAGTCATGCCTGGGCACCCCCTGCTCCCCAAAGAGACTGGCAAACCTATGTGTCCCACAGAGAATGAGTCCTACTGGCTCTACTGGGGGAGGCTGGTGCAAAAAGGTCAATGAAACCAGTTTCATTTGCCATGTTCCCATGTTTGTGATTTTGTTACTCCTTCTCTATTTCCTCAGAGCAGTAATACCAGGAAAAAGAGAAAAAGCAAAACAATAATCAAAACAACCTACAAAGTCCAGCTCTAAGCACATATGAACTTTACGGCCTCCCTCCCCATTGTTCCTTTGCTCCCTCTCTTCCTCTTCCCTCCAGGGTCGCCTGGCCAACCCCTCCAGCCAGCGGAGTCCTCTCCCAGATTCATCCTAATTTTTATGGCATTTCCCTGGTTTAATGGTTAACAATCATTTTCTACCCCCCCCCCCGCTTATCAAAGAGTGCTTTGAATAACGATTAACTTTCTGGTTAACAGAAAGTAGCATGTTAATCATCTACAAATCCTGGGGTAAGAAATTTATTCTTTGTAACCTTCTCCCAAAGGCAGGACAGCCGCTGCTCCCCGCCCCCACCTCCCCAGCTGACCTTCAGCCACACCTGGGTCTAGAAGCTTGCAAAACCCCTCCAGGAATCATGTTACAAGGGCTTATTAGTCAACCAAGGTCATAAACCACTGAACAGTGGTGACGCTGGTTGTTCTGTGCTTTCCAGTCTGGCCACCCTTGCTCCAGGACTCTATAAAGAGATTGGGCTGCACTTCTTTTCTAAAATTAAAAAAAAAAAGTTTTCTGAGCCAAGGCTAATCTATGGTACATTCTTTGTTGCTGGGAGACACAGAGTAGCTGCACACACTGTTCTTTCTTGGAGCCATAGTTGAAAATACTCCTGACCCAGACACGCATGTGGTGTCATCCTCAATGCCCTTTGCATAGGGCGGGACATCTAACTAGGAAACCTCTCCCACTAGGTCTGTCTAGCGGCCAGGATCTGTGGCCAGTGGGGGTTGACTCTGGACACAATGGCTCCAAGATTTCCACTGCAAGAAGGTGACTTCCTTCTGAAATTCAGCACTTTTCCAGAGAGGAGGAGGAAAAAAGAGCGGAGGGAGTTCCCACTGGGCCCTCTCCCACACATGGCTGCAGCACTGAGCCCAGGTGACACGTGGACTATCCACCTGAAGGGCAGAGGGCACCAAGGTGGAGACAGCCCTCCTCCCCCAGGCAGCGTGTGGCGGGAAGGAATGGGAAAGCAGGCCGGCATCCAAATTCCTGCTGGTTTGGCTTGCTCTCCCTTGCCCTTCAAGAAGACTGGGGGTGGAGGGAAGAGTCTGTTCTTTAGAAGGGGCCTCAGGCACCCCAGACTTATTAGGAAAGATGTTGCTGGGGTCTTGGCAAACACTCCCCACCCTCATTGTCCTGTGTGGCTGGTTCCTGTCACCCTGGCCTCCTCCTCACAGGCTCTTGCGCCCCGCCCGGCTGCCCCACATCCAAACATTTCCACATTAGGCAGCCACATACCTCGGCGGGTGGGAGGGCTGGCCTGGGGCGGCCTCACAGACTTCTCACCTCCCCCCAGGTGCATGCACTCTTTTCTGCGTTAGCCTTGTGATCTGGTGCCCAGGCACTTGGCAAAATTTAGCAAGTGCTCCTCAGGGCTCTGTTCTGTAGCTCGCTATTTACACTGACGCCCTTGGGAACACATATGAGAAGTCCTACTCCTGCCCTAGCTATAGCGTCCCTTTGGAAGAGGTGGGAAACTGTGCCTCTTTATTTCATCCTTAGCTCTCTCCCTGAAAGCAGACCTGACCTATGTTTTTGAACCCAAGAGCTGGAGAAGGGGTTATTGTTGATTACACACCCCACACCTAGACCTGGACAGCCAGACAGGGCAGCCACCAGCCCATGGGGCTGCCAAACGATTGAATAGTGGCCTCCCCCAGGTGCAGCTAGGCTGTGTGACCTGCACACTGCATTTTGAAAGCTCAGTAAAAAGGAACGAAAGCTATATCACATTTTGAAATGATACTATTTTGGACAAAGTGGGTTAAATAAAATACTATTAAAGGTAATGGTATCTGTTTCTTTCGACTTTTTAATTGGGCTACTAAAACCTGTGGCTCACACTGCATTTTAGTTGGACAGCACCCCACAATGAATGACTCCCTACTGGCTGCTGGGATCACTCTGGACAGATCCTCAACACCTGTGCCTGCCCCGCCAGAACCCACAGGCTTTTATCCCTACTGCTTCATCTGCTTGCTGCTCCTTCCTGCCTTCCTCCTCCCTGGGGCTCCTACCCACTGTTCTGGACCTGGCCTAGAGGCTCTGTCCAGGAAGTGTCCTTGGCCATGCACTGCCATGTGTTTTTGGTCTGCTTTGCTGCCACTGAGCTGTGTTGTGTTTGAGGGTCATGTTTGTGTCTGGGTCAGAGAACACAGGAGCATGAACGTGCTCATCCTCATGTGGCACATGGCTCTAAAGGGTAGAACAGCCAGAACCCAGTCTTATTTATTTTTCCACTGTGAGGGACAATAAATTATTAACTCAAATCGGGATACTTTGGTTGCTATTATCAGCACATGAATGTACCAGCCAAGTCTGAGCTTCAGACCTGCTTGGTGCTATTCAAAAGCAATTTTTGGAAATCCTTGTTTTATGAAAAGCACTAGAATTTTAGATCAAAGTACATTTTTCACACAGCAGCTTCATTCATTGGATGTGACATGTTTATGGGGAGTGTACACCAGGCCAGGTGCTCTTCACAGTGTGATGTCCAACAATCACAGCCCATGGAACACACAGGTACACACAAGGAGTATTGCACACACAACACACACTCAGAGCTGGCACTTTCCCCAGGAAAATGCAAAATATTTCCCTAATAATTGTTTATATTGATTACATGGTGAAGTCATATATTTTAGGTCAAATGAAGAGTTAAATACATTATTAAGGTTAATCTAATTGATTTCTTTTTAAATGTGGCCTCAAGAAAAATTTAGATGGCACACATGGTTTACACTGTATTTTTATGAGACAGCAGTGCAACTCTGCCTTGTTTATTCTGAGACACTTAGAGACATGTGTGAGCATTCCAACTGATTTTAATTGCTTAAGAGCTTGGAAACTTTGACTCTGAGTCTTCTTGTCAAATGACAAAACCTATGTCCAGGTACATAAGCTTTAATTCTGGTTCCTCTGGCTAGATCTTGCCCTGAGTTTCCATCTTGACTTAACTGGCCCTCTGGGAAACTCCCAGGTTCTGCAGCGACTTGCCAGGTAGTAATTACAGGTGTGCAAAGACCCTCCTGCTTCATGCACTTAGTCATAATTAGTTACCTTTAGCAGGCACCAACGCTGTGATGGGAGCTTAGCTGAAGGAGTGAAGACTCAGCAGGTAGATCACCTCGAAGTCAACCTGTCAGCCAGACTTTACAACACCTGCCTGTTCCAGCCTGAGGGCCTGCAATTCATTCCTCAGGAAAGTGAGCTGCAGATTCTGTATCTTACCCACAGTCCACTTCCTTGTTTCTTTCCTCTGTCTCTCTCTCTCTGTCTCTCTCTGTCTCTCTCTCTCTCTCTCTCTCTCTCTCTCTCTCTCGTTAGCTTTGTGGACTCCTCAAGCTGCCTCTGAGAATTCATCTTTTAACACAGGCATATATTTATGTATATATATGTAAACATTAAAATCCTCATCATAATTTATTGCCCTTTACTGGAGACAGGGTTGTTTCTGGAGTAGGGACCCTGGATTAGGGGCAGTGGGAAGAATCTGGATGAATCAATTGTCCCTGCCCATTAGCATAAACTGGCCACCCCGAATGCCCACCCAACATGCTGAACACCACTGGGAAGGAGAGAAGAAACATTTATTAAAGAGGAGGGAATATTAGAGCCTTTTCATTAAGGTCAGAAGATTTTTAGGGCCGGGGATTTAGCTCAGTTGTTCCACAGCCTGACTCGCAAGCACAAGGTTCCAAGTTCTATCCCCAGTACCAAAAAAAAAAAAAAAACCACAGAAGATTTTTGAGGTTGGATCAGCTGGTCAGGTGCATGACCAATTTTCTTGGCTCCTTGGCAGCAGCAAAAAGTGTCGGATAAATAATGGAGCCTTTAATACTATAAGTAAAAACCCATTTATCATGGGAATTAAAAAAAACATTGGCAATGGAAAAATTTCTGATGAGATGCATTTCTTCTCTCCTGCATGTCTCAAGTGTCTGTTGGGACTGTCTCCCTGGGAAGGTACTCACACTTGCAAATCTGTGTTTTCAAGGTGGGGTGATGAAAATAAAGCCTGTGAGATATATTTCTGGGAGGGCTAAAAACAGGAAGCTAATTGGAGCCGTGGCCTGTGGAACACGGATGCTAGTTCTGGAGTATGTTTGCTTATTTGGACTGCAAGCAAGCATCCCCTCCCCACCATGGCCAAGAGCTCCATCTGCTAATGTCCCATGGAAACCAAGGTTTCTTTGGGACTAGGCAGGACTGGGTTATTTTCTCAGCTTAAGTTGTTTTTATATGGTTACCCTAGTACTCCTTTCTGTTTTGGGATATTTTCATATTTTTCATTCTAAAAAAAATTCAGAACATCTTGACTTTGAAAAAGCACATTCACCTAGGTAAGGTGCCAAGGGAATGAACAAGGATGCCTCAGTAGTTCATCCATCAACAGTCCAAGTTTTCAGTGTGTGCAGAAGGTCTGAGGACAACAAGGAAGGGAAAGTTAGCCCTGGCTCTCTGCTGTTCAAATATCTCCCAGTCCCCTGCCCAGCAGCCTCTATGGCTTCCAGTGGAGGCCCTCATGTTGTAAAGGAGGACATCAGGCATGGTAGCTACAGAATGAGAAAGCATTTCAGGGTGCACATGGAAAAGAGGTGGAATGAGTGAGGTGGGAATATTTGATTGTGGGGGAGTCTCCAGTCCTAGGGAGGATGTCAGCAGCTCCTTTCAGGGCCTCTCATGACTCCCACGGTTGGTAGGAATGGCCACAGCTTCTGGATGAGTCACAGAGCTATGTCAGTGCCATCTCATAGGAGGAGTGGTAGGGGACATTCTAGGAAGTCTTTCATCAGGTGCAGACTCTGCAGCCATTGAACACAGTCTTACTGACCAGAGGAATACAAAAGGTGCCACACACAGCACTCCACAGACAGGGAAACTTCTGTGTAAACTTCTTGGTTTTGAGGCTAATTTATCCAGGCCCACTGGAGTGTACAGGGAGTCACCGAGTGACTTCCTAGATCCACCCTCATGTTTCCTGGAGCCTCTGCCTGTGACCTGGGCCACCGCACATGCTAAGAGCAAGGGACATTGCTTGGCACTGCATTCTAGTCCAGCATCCTCCAACTGGCTCCCACGGACACTAACTATTCAGGGATTTTGTGAGTTGATTAACTGTACATAGCTTGAAAGAGGCCATGGTGGGTATGTTTACACCACGGAATTGGTAAATGCTTCAAATCAGGCCTTGATTTTTCTCCATCTGTTCTAGGGAGAACCCAGCCTTGGGCAGGGAGGAATTGTCAGGCAGGAGTTTCTCTGACAGTTAAAAAATGAAGGGTGACCCTATTATATACACAGGAAACCATCAAATTTGGAAAAAGCTGCCTGCCACACAGGAGGCAAGCATCGCGGGTATCTTATACCAGGCCCTGGTGAGCTCAAGAGAGGACAGAGCCACCTAACTGGGCCAATGCCAGCAAGATTTGGGAAGGCTGCTGAGACCCATCCCAGAGCAGCTTCCCTGGGATCTCCAGGAGCCTGTGACCTGGGTGTGCCACTCTGTGGTGGGACAGAAGCCCCTGAGAAAGGGCAGGCATGGTCAGCCACTTGAGACCCTTCTGCAAAACCCACTCCCCCAACCACCCATCTGTGAGCAGGCCCTGCCCATCCATGTCCAGCACCCATCTGATCAGGACTGCCACTGTCACCATCTCAGCCCAAGTCCCTGCCATATCTGTCCTAGAGGACCTCAACCCTGCATTCATGTCCATGTCTAATCTGCTCTCCATATAGTTGTACAAGTGATTTCTAAGAATGAGAAGAAGGAAGAAGGTACTCAAATAGAATTCAAACAGGTGAAGAATAAGTCCATTGGTCCACCCTGCAACCACCACCCACAGAGGACAGCTTGCCAGTGTCAGAATAGAAGAGGCACTTGGCTCACACTGAGCCCCAGCCAGGCACAGGCAGCTACTGTGCTTCCAGGTTTGGGCTGTTCATTGACTCTGCATTCTCAGAGCCCCAGAGGAGGCCATGCATGTATAACCCTGCTGTCATCAAGCAGTTTGGGGTTTCTGGATAATAGGGCCTACCTGGGTTCACAAGGCTCCCATTAAGCTCACTAAAGGGGTAACTCTTACATCAAATCTGCTCAAAGATTCATATTTGGTGACTGTGAAGTTCTGTGTCCATTTTGGGCAGAGTGCTGGGCAGGCAACTGCAGAGGCAGCTGCCCAGTGAAGGAGGGGGTGAGCCAGGCGATGTGCACTTGAACCTGCCTACCCTGCAGTTATGCACACATGCTCAGCGCCTCCACTCTTGTCCCAAAGACCCAACTGGCCTCTGGTTTGTTATTGGAACTGGAACCAATGATTTGCTTTAAATAGATCTTGCACAAACCTCACAATTTGTTTTTCTTGAACTGGTTCTGAAGGTGCTTTCCAAGAAATAAGGAGAACACTGAACTCACAGTGGTGACTTTGAGTCTGATGGAGAGAGTGGTCTGAGCAAGGAGGGGTGAAGGCTCAGTCTCAATGGCAGAGCCTCTTCCAACAGCCTGTGGCCCAGACAGTGACATGATGAGCCACTGCCTGTGGAGCAGGAACACTCTGCAGAGACCCAACCATATTTTCATGGAACTTCACAGAGCCTGTGAGGACAGTCTGGCTACACAGGAGATCATGTGCAAGTTTCCCAGGGCTGCAGCAATAAACTGCCCCCAACCAGGGGGCATAAACCACAGACATTACTCTCTCTTTCCTGGAGGTGGGAGATCTGCACCCAGTGTGGTGCAGGGCCATGCTCTCTCCACGAGATCTAGGGGAGGGAGGATCCTTCCTGTCTCCTCCAGCTTCTGCTCTGAGGTGGCCCTTGGCATGCCTTGGCCTACAACCTCATCTCTCCAGCCTCAGCCTCCATCACCACTTGGCCATTTTTCATCTCTCCATGTCTGCTTCCAAATCTCTCCTTAGCCAGTGGATTCAGGTTCTGCCATAATCCAGAAAGGTCTGATCTTGACTTGATTCCATCTTGAAATACCCTGTTTCCAAATAAGGCCATTTTGCAGGACTGAGGCCAGGCTAACAACCTATCTTTTGGGGGACACAATTGAACCCATACAGAAGTGGTCCTGTAGCTCCTAGGTAGGCAGTCATACACACACACACACACACACAAACACACACACACACACATACACACACGCATTTCACAAACATGCTGAACGGATGAGAAGGCAAGCTGCCAATTTGAGAGAGATGTGATTCCAAAGCATAGGATGCATAATTTACTAAAATATTTTGAAATTGGAATTTAGGAAGATTCTTTCATTCAGAGATTTGCAATTATGAGCTACATAATTCACAGCAGTGGGCTGAGTACTGGGCCCTCAAAGGTGAACAAGTCCTGATCCTCGGGACCTGTGGATATGTTACTTGACATGGTGAAGGGATTTGTATAAATACCTTTGTTTGTTTGTATAAATAAGGGATCTTGAGATGAAGAAACAGTACTGGATGATCTTCATCAATCAAGGTCATCACAAGGGGCCTTAAGAAGGCAGAAGGCCAGAGTTAATCACGTGTGGACAGAGGCAGAGTCCAGAGAATGATCTGCAGATGCTACACACCTGGCATTGAAGCTGGAGGGGGGCAGTGAGGAGCCAAAGAATGTTGGCAGCTTCTAGAAACTTGGAAAGGCAAGGAAATCGACTGTCCCCTCAGAACCTCCAGAAAAAGCCAGCCCTGCCAACACTTTCCACTCAGCCCAGTGACACTAATTTTTCACTTCCAACAAGTCAACATTTGTTGTTTTAAATCCTAAGTTTGTAACAATTGTTATAGCAGCAATAGGTAACTGATACAGTCACATACTCCAATTTGATGTCTAGTATTAATTTAATAAAGTTTGTCACAGGTGGATGACACTTAATAACTACTCATAGGATGGATAAATTGAGATCTTATTATAGACTTGGTAGCATGTTGATCTTTAAGACACATCCCCATTCTCACATCTATCAGCATAGAAAAGAGTTGGACATGAAACAAATAACTTTACAAATAAAACAATCAGACTTATACAGCAGGGATAATGACAGAGAGCTATAGAGTAGAGCAAAGAAATCCCAACTTAGGTTCTGGGGTCAGGCAAAGACTTCTAAGGGTTCTTGGCTGAGACAAGAACTAGACACAACCTCTCTCTCGGCTCCAGTTCTGAAGACAAGAGACTTTCTCTGCTCAAGGAGGAGGCTGGAGTAGAGCCCTTATAGCACGTGTCATTTTTTTTGGCAGTTGGAGGTCATCACTTCTCTTTGGAAGCCATGTGGTGGAGGCAAATCTTGGCTTTAAGCTTCAGACGGTGACACATTTTCATCTTGGTTCCCCATTAATTTAGTAAGTGACCCCTGATAAATCGCCTGCCTCCCTATAGCTGATGAACGATGATCTCACCAGCACTCCATGGGAATGAAGTGAGTGACAGTGATGAACTGGCTGCCTGGCTTCTGTGGCCTTCCCAAAGATATATGCTCATCCTAGGGCTGGCTCCCTGGGCTGCCAGTAGCTTCTGGGGCTGAAGACTGAATTCAGGCTTCTGGATCACCTCTGCACTAGGGAAGAGGACAAATAACAAGTGGGAGAGACAAATGCAAACACTCAGAACACAGGACATGGAGTATTTCGACTCAAGGACAGGGTAAACCGAGGCTCTGCAAACTCACCTGTCTGCCAGACTTGCCTCAGGCTGCTCTGTCTCTTCCCCCATGGGCTGCTCTACCTATGGGTGCTGCCTATCTCAGCATGTGATGTCCACACAGTGCCTTAGTATTCCAAAGCCTGATCCTAGAGCCAATGTCCCCAGTTCTTTGACACTTACCCTGCTTTCCCCTGTCCTCTAGCTCTGGGTATTTGTAGGTTTTCTTTTCTTTGCCACTCAGCACTGCATCATTTGCTTTTATTTTTAGAGAGCTGGGACCACCTGTTACCTTCTTGCTCAATTAGAGACTTGTACTCTCCCCACCCCCTATATCATCCCTCACTTGTCCCATACTTATTGAAAGTGCAGCTGGGTGCCTGGCTGCTTCATGAAGAGCCCTTTCCGCTGCCCCAGTCCTTGCAGCCTGGCACTGTCAGGTGGTAATCTCTGGAAGAAGAGAGTGGACTAACGTCTATGTGGCCTCTGGCCTCTGAGGAGAACAGCTGAAGCCTGTCATTCACCAACCTTCCTCCTCCTCCCACAGTGGGCCATGGAAGCAGTGGTGAACTAACTCCAGCTAGCCAGATGAGAGCCACATACTTTGGATGTCAGGGGAACAGCAGGGAAGACAACCAGGTCTCAACTGCTTACCCTCGAACCTGTACACAAGAGAAATGAAGTTCCATCTTACATAAACCTTCTTTCTTGGAGATTTGGCTCATTCTGCTGTACCTATGTTCTCACTAAGCCTGCCTTGAGGCTGGGACTACCTCACTAGATGGCTGGTTTCAGAAAGGCAGAGAGAATGGTTTGTTCACTCTTAGTCACCAGACCTGCCACTGCTACCCAACATGTAACAAACAACATGCTGGAGGAACTGATGGTCCCCGTGTCACTCAGGCATCAGGACTCTCACTTTCCAAAGCATGAGTGGCCCTTGACCTATCACTCACTTGAGCTATTTCAGCTTCCATCACCGGCCAAGTGTGGCTGATGTCTCCAGGAAAGAAGAGTGAAAGCAAGACGGCGCTTGTCTACTGGGGGACTTCTGAGATTAGGAGCCCCCAGGCAGGCTGGAAGATGCAGTCTTGCATCTGTCACAGAAGTAGACAGTTATTCAGAGGATAAAAACGATCTCCCAGATCCATGATGATGATGCCTTCATCCATGCAAGAAGCCTGTTTGACAGTCAGGTGCTGCACAGAGCCAGGAGGACCATCGGGGAGACCTGGACCCTGAGGACAGAGGAACTAGAAGGACCTTGTAGGCTTTCTGACTCCCCCTGGGACAGTGGTCCAGAGTCCTGTCCTCCCCTGGCCTGTTGTTCTGTCTGACACCCTGCATGAGCATGCTCAGCAGCTGCCACCTCTGAAGCGTTTCCCAAACTAGAGTCCTTGGCTGTGCTCAAGGTAGTCCATGAACACCTGCCATGTGCCTTCTTTCCTGAGCCAGACTTCCAGCCTCTGCAGACTAACCCAGTCTGCTCCAATTTTCCTATCAACCTCTCATCTCCTCTGCTCAGCTTGGCCTCAACACTAATCTTGTTGTGTGACCAAGCCACAACCTTGAGTCACTAGTAGGTGCCCGGGCCTTATTTTTTATGAATAATTCCTACAAGATGCCTGATGTTTTCCTTATTTGCTCATCCATTCCCTCATTCAGCTCTCTGATGTCCCTGTGATCCTTGACACCATCTTGCACCTCCAACCCTGTACCCATAGCCTCATGGCAGCTGCAACAACCCAGAGTTCCCACGCTGACAAATCCCACTAACCAGGCCAGTGGCTACTTCAGCGCCAGTCCCAGCACAGGCTGCCTACTCTCAGGTGCATCTTGCTTCTGTCTGAGAAGTATGGGAGGGGGCACAGCACAGCACTGACAACAGGCTCTGGGCAGATCTATCTCTGGGAGTGCAACAACTCTCCAGCAGGATGGTTGTCTTTTAATAAGATATGCTTATTTCTTAAACGTTTTATTTCGGGATAATGGCAGATTACATGCAGCTATGAAAAATAACAGAGTTTGAGCCCGCTGCAGACAGGCAGGTCTGCACACACCCTACTGAGGTAGCCAGTTGCACAGAAAACGCCAAACCAGCCCCGGCAACAATCCACTGGGCACCCCCCCCCACTCCTCTGTACAGCCACCTGGTTCCACACTACAAAGACACAGAGGACACCGGACCACCAGACCATGGTACTGAGTCCCACCGCTCCTGGTCCAGAGGTAGGGGCCTCTGAGCCACCGTCCCACTGCTCCTGGTCCAGAGGAAGGGGCTTCCAGGCCATCATCCCTCCCTCTGCTCCCAGACCAGAGGAAAGGGCTTTTGGGCCACCATCCCTACCGCTGCTCCAGGCCCCTGTCCCACCTCTGTCAGCTCAGAGGAAGTAATCCGTGCAGACACCAACAGCCCCGTCCCCAGTCGAAATGAGAAAACACATAAATAAGTCTCAAAACCAGACTTCCAGATCACCTACAGCAACCCCAAAGGGAAATGAGATGGAACACTTTGATAGTCAACCACCTGGACCCACTGAACTGGCAACAAAAGAGAATCTGGAAAAAATGAAATCAGAAATAATTTCTCAGATAACAGGAGAAATTGTGCTCCTACTGCAAGACATGATTAATAAATCTAGAGAGGAGCTGAGGAACATGATGGAATCCCAACATAGGAAACAAATGGAATCCATAAAACAGATGC
>NW_004624775.1:15550266-15648942 GCF_000247695.1 Heterocephalus glaber | reverse complement strand
GTCTTTGTAAATAGGGAAGGGTGGAGGGGGTGAAGCGAGGGCTAGGAATGGGGAAAAAATAAGAACCAAGATGCATTATGTGAAGGTACAATTCCCAATGAGAAATGTAATTGTGTTGTATACCTACAATGTACCAATAAAAGAATTTAATTAAAGAAAAGAAATTGAAGATCTAAATAAATGAGGAGATAGTGCCATGTTTATGGATTAAAGGATTCAATATTAAAAGCTGTTACTCTCCCCTAATAGATACATGACAGTTTGTATCAAAATCCCAGCCATATTTTTGTACAGCTAGACAAGATTATTCTAAAATTTATATAAAATGGCAGAGAAACCGAGCTAGCTCAAACAATTTTGAAAAAGCAAAATGAAATAATAGAAATAAACCTACTCAATTTCAAGATTTATTGCACACCTATAGTAATTGAGGCTGCCTGTTGGTGAAGGGATAGATGCATAGACCAGAGGAAAAGAATAGAAATAAAACCACATAAACACTTCCAGTTGAGTTTGGATAAAGGTGCAAAGACAGATCAGTAAAGGAAAGATCATGTTTTTCACAAATGCTGCTCAAGTAACTAACATTCATGATCAAACAAAAAGAGCTTCAATCTAGTCTCCCAACTTATATAAAAAAATTAACTCAAAATGGATCATAGATTTAGTGGAAAAAAGCTATGAAATTTATAGGAAAAAAGGAGAAAACATTTAAAACGCAAGGCCAGGCAGAAAGTTCTTAGATAGGATGACATAGAAGGAGAAATGGATAAATTAGACTTTATCAGATTTTAAAAGTTTGCTTCATGGAAGACCCTTGTAAAAGGATGAAAAGACAAGCAACAGACTGGGTGAAAATACTTGCAAACCAACCAACAAAGGACTAGCATCTAGAATACATAAAGAACTGTATAAACTCAACATGTAAAAAAGAATATAAGCCAAAGACATAAACATTTAACTGAAAAGAATATACAAATGCCAATAAAATATATTTAAAAATGTTCAAAATTATTAGTCACTAGGAAAATACTAATTAAAATCGCCATGAGCTATTACAACATACCTATCAGGATGACCAAAATAATGAACAGTAATGCTGAGGAGGATGTGGAGAAACTAGATCATGCATTGCAGGAGGGAATGTTAAATAGTATGGCTTCTCAGGGGAAGGCCTGACACTTTTTTACAAAATGAAACAACCCTACAACCTAGCAGTATACTCCAGGGCATTGATCCTGGGGAAGAAAAATGTATGTTTACACAAAAACCTGTACATGAATATTTCTAGCAGCTTTATTTGCAATAACCCTCAATCAGAAACAATCCCGATGCCTATGGACAGGTGAGCAGCTGAATGGACTGTGGTCTATCCACGTTATGGAATAGTACTCAGTGATGAAAAAGAGCAAGTAATTGATACCTCCTATATCCAGAAAGACTGTCAAGAGAGCTGTGTGGAGTGAAATAAATCAAGGCTATATACTAGATGATTCTGTTTACATGAGATTCTTGAAATGATAAAATTATAGAAATGGAAAGCAGGTTAGTAGTTGTCAGGAGTTATGGATTGGGAAGGAGTGGGGAGAATGAAAGAAAAGGAGTGTGGCTATAACAGGGCAGCTCCAGGGCCATCATGATGCTGCAAATGGTCTCTGTTTTGACGGTATTGATGTCAGTATCTTGCTTGTGACACTGTGTAATGGAGTTGAAGATGTTCCCACTGTGGGAAACAGGTACACAGAACTCTGTTATTTTTCCTTTTGTTGTTGTTGTTGTTGTTAAATTCTTTTATTGGTACATTGTAGGTATACAACACAATTACATTTCTCACTGGGAATTGTACCTTCACATAATGCATCTTAGTTCTTATTTTTTCCCCATTCCTAGCCCTCGCTTCACCCCCTCCACCCTTCCCTATTTACAAAGACTTTATTTCCATTTTTTCCATTTCTCAGCATTGTTCCTTTCCCTTCTTTCCTTTCCCCTGCCCCTCCCACTACCCCTACCCCTTTGGACCTTTTCTTCCTATTTTGCATTATCGATTATTCATTCTAATCATTGGTACATTTTAGGTATACAATATAATGACATTCATCATTGGAAATTTGCACCTTTACATAGTCTCTCTTGGTTCTTATTTTTCACCCTTGCCCAGCCCGCCCTTCAACCCCTCCAGTCCTCCCTATTTACAAAGATTTTGTTCCTATTTTTCCACTTTCTCATATTAATCCCATTCCCTTCTATCATTTCCCCTAGCCCTCCCACTTCCTTCCCCTTTGCCCCTTTTCTTCCTATTTCACATTACCTATTATACATTTAGTCCTTATTTACACTTTCAGTTTCTCACACCAGAGAAACTATTCGGTATTTATACATGTGTGTCCTTTTTATTTCCCTTAAGAGTATTGCCTCAATGTGCATCCACTTAGCTATAAATGTCTCTAATTTCTCATTTTTTATGGCTGAGTAGTACTCCATTTTATTTTTTTAAACCCCACATTTTCTTTATCCAGTCTCCAGTTGATGGGCATTTGGGCTGTTTCCAAGTTTTAGCTATTACAAACTGTGCTGCTATGAACATGGGTGCACATATATCACTGTGGTATGATTCTTTTAATTCTTTGGGGAAGATCCCGAGCAGTGGAATAGCGGGGTCAAATGGGACTTCCAGTCCTAGTTCTTTGAGGTATCTCCATACTGATTTCCACAGGGGTTGCACCAGTCTACACTCCCACCAGCAGTGGAGCAGGGTTCCTCTTTCCCCACAGCCCTGCCAGCATTTGTTATTGGTTGATTTCATGAGAGCAGCCATTCTTTCTGGAGTGAGGTGGAATCTCAGCATTGTTTTCATTTGCATCTCTCGAATGACCAGTGATGTTGAACATTTTTTTATGTATTTATTTGCTATTTCTACTTCTTTGTCTGAGAAATGTCTGTCCGTTTCAGATGCCCATTTTCGGATTGGGTCTTTAAATTTGGGAGGTCTGATCTTTTTAAGTTCTTTATAGATTCGAGATAGTAGACCCTTGTCTGAGGAAGAGCAGGTGAAGATTTTTTCCCACATTGTGGGTTGTCTCTTCACACTGCTGGTGGTTTCTCTTGCTGTGCAGAAGCCTAGATCTTCAATTTCTTTTATCAGCATTTCAAGTGCACAAATGCCTTTTATTTTTTTTTTTGATTTTCAGATAAATATTTCCTTATTTTTACTAACTATACATGGTGTTGTATTTCAAATTGTGGTGTCCATATGTTCATTGCTAGTATTTGGAAATATGATTGTGTTCATATGTTTATCTTTTATCTTATAACCTTGGTGAACTCACTTATTCACGCTACAAGGCATTTTTTTTGTAAATTCCTTAGGATTGTCTCTGTATGAAATCATAGGGAAAGTTTTATTTTTTCCAACCATGTGCTTCTATTTTCTTTTCTTGTTTTATTGCAGTGGTGAAACTTCCAAGAGAATGTTGAGTAGGGGTTGTAGAATGGGTATTCTTACCTTTCCTTGATTTTAGGGAGGAAGAATTCTGTCTTTCACCATTAAATATAATTTTAGCTGTAGAGTTTTATAGATGCTTTTTAGCAAGTAGAGGAAGGTCCCCTCTATTTCTGTTTTTCTGAGAGTTTTTACAGTGAGTGGGTGCTAAATTTTATCAAATTAGGAAAGATGTAAGTAACTCTGTTATTCGAAACTTCTTACTGAGATCAATTAGTCAATGGGAATGCTATTATTAAGCACCTACTAGAGGTTTAGTACTGTTCAAGGCCCCATGAGACATATAAGAGGTTTAAAATGTGAACTTTATTCTCAAGCACTAAGGGACATGACCACAACTTGGAATATACCATAAGTGCTATAGACAACCCAAGGTAGAAGAAGCCAGGGATGACTCAACCGGAACACGCCTTAGATTGTCCTCCAGCATTGAGTTATGCCTGGACACACAAGAGAGAGGAGAGAACTAGAGAAAATAAAATGACCTGAAATTCTATTTTCTAACCAGAACAATGGTAAATCAATAATTAGCAGGGTACACCTGGCTTTTGATTTATAGAGATGGATTATCTCTGTTCTATGGATTATCCCTGACAAATGCTTAATCCTGAACTTCCTCTCTTCCTCATCCTGCTGAGCTGTTGGACCCTTTTTCCTACCATCAATCAGCATGTTCAGGGAATGCAAACTAACATTACTGTTAACCCAAGAAAAGCATAAATAAGAAGGGCAATTAGTTGTCCCCAAATTGTATCATGTATTTCAAACTAAATACAGTTATATTTGTATTATCTTTTGCTCAGAGATATCCACCTCATTGTCCCCATCTTAAGGATGAACTAAAATCAACTGTGAAACCACAGTTTATTAAGCTTTCTCTTTATCAGTTAACTAGACTCTTGGGAGCTAAGACTAATACCTTGGAGAGCTTGGAACACATGACATATGTGTCACTGGACCTGTCCATAATTTTATACGTTTGCTCTAACCTAAAGCAATAATGTCATAGTGCTCTAATCTGTAAAATGTAAAATCCTGGCATAGTAACTATAGGTCATGCTTTGGGTTGTCTTTCCAATGGCACTGATAGATTTGCATGGGTCTACCCCTTCTAACTCCCTTTGTCCTGTTGGTGATCAGCAGTTCCTCTTGGAGGCAGATGGTCAGGGTTAAGGATGGAATCTGAGGCCATGAAGCAGAGTGAAATTAACTGCTTTCTTCACAAGGGGATTGAACCTCTGACCTTCACCTCATTAGCACAGCACTCCAATGCAGCTATCCCCAACCTCAATTTTACATCACCCCAGGGTGTTTCCACTTATCTCAAGAGGGAGCTGTGGAATTCCCCAAACAAAATTAATTTTAACTCACTTTAATTTAAACATTAACTATGAGCTATGCAGGCAGTGCTTTACAGGGGTGGAGAAGAACAGCCAACATTAATAAATCTGGCCACCATTATGCACCACCACCCAAACAGCCTGCAGTACCCTCTCAACTCACAGACCCAAACAGGCTAGGAGGCTGTGTGCTCACAGCAGCCATGGACATCTTTTAAATGATGGGGTTAGCACCAAGCCTACCAAACATCTGCATTTCATAGAGACTGTTTCATGTGGTCAAATGGGGTGTGTCTGCCTTTCCCAGCCAGATAGAAACAAGGCAGCTCAGGTCCAATTAGACTCTCCCTTCTCTGCAGACCAGTATGCTTTCCACAATCTTAGGAAAAGACTGAGGGAACAATTTGTGATTTATTAAGATAATAAATTGGTCTTTGTCACTGAGGTTTTTTTCTCAGACCAATACAAAAGATTTATTACCTCATGCTGGCCCAGGAAAAATTCAGCTTAAAGGGTTCTCCGGCCACTGGCTGATTTTGGAGGCAAGCAAGGACCAGGAGAACCTTCTCAGGACAGCCCTGGCAGCCTGAGTGTCACATAAGAGAAGTGACCATTGGACTCAGCTATTTATGAACATCTTCAAGATTCTTCATTGCACTTATATTGGCAGAGTGGGGTGGCATGGATGTCCATGTGTCTAGAAGGAGCTGGGGAAGATAAGTCATCTCCAGGGAAGGGTATGTCTAAGCATGCTGCATGCTCACTATGTCAGGTGAGTTTCATAGAATGTGATTCCAAAAAGGATGTAGAACAACATCATGCCCATCATTGAAGGACTGGTAAAAGAGCTTTGCAAGTGGCTTTTTGAGTTCATGGACTTCAAAGAGCAGTTTTGACCCGATGGAAAGAATTGGTCACTACTGAGGAGTAGCAGAGGATCAAAGGCAGAGGGCAGAATGCTGCCTGGGGACCAGCACGGCACTGAGGATGTCAGGGAAGGTCCAGAAAGGAGTGTGCCTGCAAAGGAACAAGAAAGGCATGCAGTGCCATCAGGAAAGGATAATTTATGAAGAACTTTCACATACGTTATCTCATTTAGTCTTTACCTGGTAAGAATTACTATTTTCCTTTTATTGACAAGCAAATAGACTCCGAAAACTTAAGTGACTTGCCCAAAGTGGCAGAGCCAGTAAATCGTGACTGCAGTACCAGATTCTGTGTCTTCCTGTAGCCTGTGTCCTATTCCCCACACTAGCCTTGTTTCAGTTCATCATCAACATTCAGCTGGTTTTGTCAGCAAAGCATCTCACATCTCCACTTTGCAGGAGAACAAACTGACACAAAGATGCAATTAAACTGTTTGTCTCCTGCACCTCCTTTCCTGATGGCACTGCATGCCTTTCTTGTTCCTTTGCAGGCACACTCCTTTCTGGACCTTCCCTGACATCCTCAGTGCCGTGCTGGTTCCCGGGCAGCATTCTGCCCTCTGCCTTTGATCCTCTGCTACTCCTCAGTAGTGACCAATTCTTTCCATCGGGTCAAAACTGCTCTTTGAAGTCCATGAACTCAAAAAGCCACTTGCAAAGCTCTTTTACCAGTCCTTCAATGATGGGCATGATGTTGTTCTACATCCTTTTTGGAATCACATTCTATGAAACTCGCCTGACATAGTGAGCATGCAGCATGCTTAGACATACCCTTCCCTGGAGATGACTTATCTTCCCCAGCTCCTTCTAGACACATGGACATCCATGCCACCCCACCTGGAAAAAAGCTTATCAAGTCATTCCACCTGGGGCAGAGCTTTACCTGCTCCTATTACTTCCATGTTCATTTTCTGGGCTTTGCTGGGAACTTACCATAAGGTGAAAAGCTCTTATTTTTTAGCAGCCCAGTGTCTATATCCCCTTCCTGAGTTAAAGGATGTCGCCAGAGGCCACAGAACAGCCAGAGCAAGATCATGTGGTCAAACTTGGCCAAAGCTGAATGTGTGGGTCCCAGCTCCATGCAGATGGAGAGTTGCATTCTGTGGGTTTGAGCCTGAACCTATACTTCTGGAACTGCTAGGCACATAGTGGGCTCCTAAGAGATTATCTGCTCAGTGAGTAATAGAAAGATGATGAGACTTGTATTGAAGGTGGAACATCATAGTGGAGATGGTCCAGCAACCATGGTGTGTTCGCTGATGGCAAAGATTGTTTCTATTTCCAGATCCTTGGCTCATGCCCATTTTCTAAGTCTAGTCCTCTAGCCTTCCAAATAAATTTCATTTTTTGCTTAAATTATACAGAGTTGGTTTCTAAGGGCTTCAACTAGGAAACTTGACTGGTATAAATGGGATCGGGCTGATTAACCATGTATGTGTGTTTTATCCGCCTAATTTAGACTATAAGTTTCTGAAGGCCATGAAAGTTCAATGTCTCTCTGCTTTGCTGAGGGCATTGAGAGTGGTCCTTTGCACAGAGTGCTCAAAGCATGTTCACAGGTGAAGGTAAAGACGGTTTATTATCACTTCAAAGACCAAGAACCTAGAGGTCAGTGTTCTCCCCATGTGCATGCAGGCAAACACACACACATCCTAACTTATGGGGTGCCATGTGCAGGAGGCCATTTGGGAAATGCACTGGGCTCACTGAAACCAGAAGAAATTCAAGGCCACCGGCCAGCTACACCACAGAAATCCATGCACTGCCAAACATGCTCACTGGCAAGTCAAACCCAAAAGCTGTCACCAAATTCTGCTCCCTGGCAGTCCCAATCCAACAATGCAGTGAGGGATGAAAGAAGGAGAAACCCAAATGAAGATCACCAAGATGTCTTTCCAGGCACCCACAGATGGAGCAGAGGGTCAGCACAGATACCAGGCATGCAGAGTGCTCTCCTGGCAGAATCACACTGCCATACTGGGCTCCACTTCGCAGGAGCTCAGCCTCACACCTTATGGGATTCATTTTTCTTAAAAAGACCCAACATTTGTTCCTAATTAGTCTTAATAACACTGCCTTTCTGCCTGGAACACCGCGCCCTCATGGAGTCATTCATTCATTCACCCGTTCCTCCATTCCTTGAAACCCTTGTCATATAGGCACTGGGTCCTTTCTGTGACTCTATTAGATGATCAGAAGCTGTGGACAGCAGGAAAGCTATTTCCCTGGTGTATATTAAAGATGAAAGAACCTGTTAGATAGCAATGGCTCCATGCACATTGACACCAGAACTTAGACAAGGCCCAGACGTCACAGCCTCACATGCTGGGCTGTAGCCGCCACACAGATGGTATTGAGGAAGGCTAGCCAGGAAAAGTACTCTTCAGTGGCACTTCCGGATATTTTAGGGCAAGGTTAATGGTGGTGTCTGTAACTTTCAAAATGCTGTTTTGGAAATCTGCAGTGATTCTACATAATGGCTTTGCTTTTATTTATTTATTTATTTATTTTTTGGTACCAGAGATCGAACTCGGGTCCTTGCGCTTGCGCAGCAGCCGGCGAAACCGCTGAGCTAAATCCCTGTCCCTGGCTTTGCATTTTCTTGAGGTCTTATCACTTATACCAGAATTCTCAAAAGAAATCAACTTAAATTTAAGTTAAACAATCCATCCTTTAGACAGATTTCCCCTGGGTAGAGACATGAAGCTGGGGTGCTGGACACTATCTGAGAAAGTCTGGGTTGTTGAGCCTAAACCAAAGGAAAAGTTTAGAAACCTGGGGTACACAGAACTTGAAACTACCACTAAGACCTTATTCTGTAGAAGAGGAGAAACTTGGGCTAAAACAGAAAAAGAAGAACACAAGTGAAAGTAAAGGAGGGCAATGAGAAGAGCCAGGGACTTGAAGGAACCAATAGGTTGGAGGATGTTTTCCCAGTTTGAATGGTTATTAGGATCATCCAGGACTCTGTAAACCCATAAATTTCCAAGTCCCCTAATCCTAGAGATTCTATTTGATGGGATAAAGTTAAGGCCCAGGAGCCTATAGTTTTAGCAAAAACCCAATTGATTTTTATAATCAGGAAAGACTTGGGCAGATTCTGGGCTGGAAGATATTGCCTCTCCAAGTGAAGAAGCACCTTGACACAGCCAGGTCAGAGTTAGTTGAAAAGGCAGGAGCAAAAATAACAAAAGCCTTTAAAAAAGCATGTACTGGCAAAAAGCAATTATAGCCCATACTTCCTAACTTCCCAGGGATCCCAGCACAGCAGTGAAGCCTGCAGAGCCATGTTAGTGCAGGAGATGAATGGGGTCTGTGTGCTCTGTGGATGCCACTACAGTGCACACATTGTCACCATTATGAGTGCCCCTGTCACCCAGAGTCCCAGGCTGGATTTGCCTTGGATGTTCTCCCTGCTCTGAGCTGTTCTTTTATGTAAGTCTCAGCTTTCTGGACTTCTAAATCCAGTGCCTGTATTTCTGACCTGGGGCCTCCTAGAGGCCTGGCTCTGGGGCAGGAAGCTCAGAGGCAGAAGCTGAGTGTCCATCCAAGGCAGCCTCATTTGCAAAACATGGCCCCCATCCAGCTCAGAGCTGCTGTGGGTGTGTGGACCAGGGCCCATGAATGCAGTTTAGACCCAATATTCAAGGAGGCCTTCAAAATCCCAAGTTTGCTGCTGATTTGTGTGCCCAAGAAGAGAACCAGGTGCCATTGCAAAAGGCCAAGTCCTAATAATCCCAGAAGTAGAAAATCAAATGGCTGAAATCCTTGTCGGAGATTACAAAAGAGTTACTGTGTGTTCATCCTGGTCCTGTGCTAAGCTTGTTGTTCACTTGTCTCAGAGCAATCCTTTGACACAGTCATACCCATTTTGCAGACAAGCACAGGGACTTCCTTTGCTAACATAACTTGTCCCTATCACATAGCCAGCTAGTCAATAAACCTGGGGACCAACAAATGCCAAGAAGAGAAGTGGCTGAGATGTCCTCCTGTTCTTGTCCTGTTTCTGGAATCTCAGCTTCTTGGTTTCTCATTGCATTGAGTTTATTTATGCCTTTAAGAAATATTGTGTCCACGTTATCCAGTATTTCTGTAGGTCAAGAGTCTGAGACAAGCCACTCTGCCATTACCACCAGGAAAGATCCCCTGTGCCAGCCCAGACCCCAGAGACTGCCACTGTGACAGCCAAACGTGCCCTCAGAGGAAGCATCAGGCCATCCTCCCTGCCCAATTCTCTTCTCCATTGTCCTCATTATTCTTGATCTAGTCCTTCGGGTTAAGCATTGTCATCTACCTAACCTCAGTTTTAAAATGTGCTAAACACAAATTGCCTAATTTCTCAATACAGTTAGTCTTTTGGGTCAATTTCTGATGGTTGTGCACATGGCAGCTGGGACATCTTTTCCAAGTTCAACTTTTCCTGGTCTGAAACCATATGTGAGAAACAAACAAAGAAACAACGGGATCAAAATATGCTGGAGTTCTTTACCTCCCTCTGCAGCCCCGGCATCCCAGAGGGGAACTTTCTGCCTGGGCTCCCCACAAACATTCTTCAGGCTCCCCCAAAGTGGTTGCTCTTCTGCAGTGAGAATTCATGATTGGCCATGCCTCCCTTTCTTCTGTGACTGCCAGGAAATAGAGAATGCTGAGATACTTCATGGGTCAACTATAGCAACTACACCAGTGTGTCATAGTGAAAAACATGCCTTTCCCTCTCTACTTTGGCTCCACCCTCTTATTTCTCTTTGCCCAAGCAAGCTCTAAATCTGCTTTATTTTCATGTATTACCATGGTATTGTCTCTGTGTGTCTTTATAGAAACTTGAGTTACTTTAGATCTGCCAATTTGTGAAACCGCTTGGAGTTTTTATTTGTGTTTTTAATTTTTCAGCTGTGGGACAATTCAAAAGACAGTAGAATTGATCCTGGAGAGACCAAGGTACAGGAAGTATTGCAATGTCTAGACTTTGTTGTGAACCTCGACTTTTACAAATCTTTGCCATACATATACTATTACAATTTTCACAACTATTTATATACCAATTGCTTTATGTGAAAGGCACTTTCCAAAATAAAAATTAACAATTTTGTGCTTTGATTAGCCAGAAGCAAAGGTAGAAAATCTGGAAAAATCTGACTGTACTGCCTACTGAACAGGACAATGTGAACATCAATTTTGCAAGATTGTGGACAAATTAAAGATGTATTGAAAAGAGAAGCCAGGTCCTTACTCATTACTGCAATGGACCGATATGGGTTTTTTCCTTCGAAAAAACATATTAATGTAACTACAATGTAATTAAAAGAACTAATCCATTACTCACATATTTGTACTATATTGTTTACTTATATTTTTATGAGGATGGCCATCTTTAGAAAGGTCAGTAAGGGCTGGGGATGTAGCTCAGTGGCTCAGTGCCTGCCTGACCAAGTGTAAGGCCCTGAGTTCAATTCCTGGTACCAAAAATAAAAATAAAAACATAGAAAGGTCAGTAAGAGAGAAATTTTACATTCTGCTTTTCTTTTCCACTCATTATTCTTGTTTACTTTCATGAGTATTACTAAAAATAATGCTAAGCCAGGTGTGGTGGGCACGCCTATAATCATGTCACTGTGGGAGGCTGAAGCAGGAGGATTACAGGTTTGAGCCCAGACTGGGCAACTTAGTGACTAACTGAAATCCTGTTCCAAAATGTTAAAACATGGACTGAAGATATAGCTCATGTGAAGACCCTGGGTTTAATCCCCAGTACCGCAGATGATGATGATGATGATGATGATGACGACAATGATGACGATCCTGCAATCTAGGGCAAGGTCCTAAAATAATCCCCTCTGGGTGTCAATCCAGAGAGACACACTTCCCAGCACTGAGCAGGTACAAAAGGAATGCCTGCTCAGCAGAGTCCCAGAGGCTCCGTGTTCTCTCCCACAGCTCCTGTCCTATGCTCTGCCCTCTCGGGGAAGGCCAGGTCTTTGCACACCTTTCCTGCCCTCATCTTGCTGCTGAGTTCTGTCTCCTCTGTGACCCCACAGGGGTCAGGGGCTGCCACTCAGCTGTCTGAGGTCCTGCTCAGCCCAGCTCCTTCTTGCTGTGTGGTCTTAAAGCAGGTCACTCACCTCTCGGCATCTCTCCCTGGAAGCCCTTATAATAATACTTCCCAAAGAAAGACAGGGTTTTCCGTAAGCCTTTGAGCTCCTCAGATGAAGCATGCTGAGAAATGCCAAATACCTCATTGTATTGGGCACAACCCCCATGTGATGAGGTAATGCGAGATTGTGACTCATTATGCTTTGTCTGCGATGAATGTGAGCCCTGCTACAAAGGCCTGGAGTGCTCAGTTACACCGAAACTCACAGTAGGCTTGGATTGGCTTACCTTGGAAAAAAGCGCTCCAGAAAAGAGCAGGAGTGTTGACTAATCCAGCCTCAATTAACACTCTGGTTTGATTTCTCCTGCTTGGTGTAAGCGATAGTCAGAGATACCCCAGTTACAAGTGGAGGGTTGGGGAACAGCAGCTTTCCCTGTAAATGCCTCAGGCTCTGTGGAGGTTTGAGGGGAGCAAGCTAGACCCATTGCTGCCCAGAGAAGGGAAATTCGAGAGCCACCATTTATTGAGTCCCTACTCAGTGCCAAACACTGTACTAAGGAATGTATTCTCTTAAGCCCTCAGCACAACTGCATGAAGCTTGTTAGGAGTCTAAAAACAAAAGGCAGACTTTTATACATGTGCTTTACCATAATGAAAGTCTATCCATTTGGGCCCAGAGCCTCAGCCAGCATTTTGGCCTGTGGCCTTCTCCCTGATCCAGGGCTTTAAGACCACACAGCTAGAGCTGCACATTGACAACTTGAGACTCACTTTCTTCCTTCTTTGCCAGACCTCCTGAAGCAAGCTTTGGGCTAGATGCAGGCTCCCCTTAGGGAGCCATGGCAAGGTCTCTCTCAGCTTTGTAAACTGTCACCAGGAGCCAATGAAATCATATCTGGCTGCAGCACCACAGCCAGTGCCAGGGAGGATCCTGTGGCGTTTCCCTCAAGCTGGTTTTGAACTGGGGTGGGGGCTGGGAGGCGGAGGGGCAATGGACCTGGGACCGTAGAAGATGAAGGCAAATCTTTTTGGCCTGGGGCTCTCCAGGCACCAGAAGCTAAGTAACTCTGACAGGGAGAGAGGAGAGGGAGGGCCTACAGAATTAGCTGTTTGTACCACAGCCTCCTGGAGGTAAAGACTTTTTAAAATCCCAGCTAAGGAGACTTTCTCACTCCATAGCGAGGAGTCTATTACTTGGATTGCTAAGAAAAAATTTGGTCCATCAATACCCTATTGCTGTGGTGTAAAAGCTGTTGTTAAGGAAACCATGGCAAGAAAGGATGCAAAAGGCTTGGGATGGGTGTTACTGTCGGAGTACCAATAGAGCAGGTGCTGAACTTAGTGATGATACGGTAGGGCCCTCAGTGATGAACTGAGCTCTGATAGACTGAGTGCAGAACTCATTGCTGATAGGATGGACCCACTGGAAAAGGCTCCATATTACCCAGGGAACTGTTCTTTGAGGAGAGGCTTGGGCTGATGCCCTCTGGGGATCTTCTGCTTGGGGAAAAGAGGAAACAGCTGGTGTGTGGACTCATCAAATAACACAAGCTTCAGAATGTGCCAAATCCCAAACATTTCTTGACTGAAGAAAACTCCCTTTCTCCTAAATTCTCACAGAATTCTTCTGTGTTTTAAAAGTCATCTTATTCCCTTTCCTCTTGATCCATGGGAAGCTGTGCTAGGCAGGTGGTAAAGAGAATTCCCTCAGATCCATCTTCTAGGGCTGCTGTGAGCTGAGCCCTATGCTGCCCCTGCCTCCCGCCAAGGGTCTGGAAGACAGAAGTCAGGTCCCCTGCATTCTCAGGGAGGCTGGTTGGTTCCCTGCAGGGAAGCGCTATGTATGGTATGCAGTGCTCTGCAATGCATTGGCCTCTCCTCACAGTTGATCATTTTGCAAATTTCTATATCTAACTCTGCCAGCATTGCTTTCTCTTTGAGACAAGTCATTAGGACATAGAGACTGGGATTGTGTCATGCATCATCCTGACACTTCCCACAGAGCTGTCGGGCCTCCCTCAGCCAGTGCTCCCTGAATGAATGCCTGAAGGAATGAATGAGTTCATGGTGCTAGCATTAGCAAATCTGGTAATTTCCTGCCAACCCCCTTAAGTTCTCCAGGGAGTCTCTGAGCACATGCACACAGTGTCACCCTCTGTCATTCTATGTCTTGTCCAGACTCTGGTTCTAGGGAAGCAGGGACTTTGGTGAGGGGAAAAGCTATAGTATTTTTTTTTAATCCCACTGCAGGAAGATTCTGGGCCTGGAGACACTAGGAAAACTGCTGGCCTAATTTATTCTCCATGGAGACTTTTCCATGCAGGACTGGCACTGCCCACAGCTCCATCCCAGAGAGCTTCCTTTCAAGCAGGCAGCTGCCTGGCATCCTTGACTGACAATGTGGAGGGCAGATGTGGCCCTTCTTGGAACATACTTGCTAGTGAACAACAAAATCCAAAGGCAAACCCCCACACCCTCTAACATCTTCTTTTTAACTTTCCAGATCTCAGCGCCCATCTGGATGCTTCATTAGGATCCTAAGACATCTGGAAGCCAGCAGTGGAGGAGAAGAAAGCAAACTGCATCTGCTGAGTGCCTGGGATATGCCTGTTCTATGCCGAACCCTCCCCACACGACATCCCTTGTAATCCCCCACAAAACCCTGCCAGAGTGGAGTAACATTCCTATTTTACAAATGAGAAAACAGTAGCTCAGAGATGCTAAGTGACTGGCCAAAGTCACAGAGATGGCAGGTGGCAGTTCCTGAGTCTGAATCAGGGTATCATGCCGGGGTGGTCTGGGGAGCTTAACTGGCAGCTGTCATTTCTAGCGCTCCCCTTCCCCAAACCACCTCAAATCAGCACAGAGTCTAAGAAGATCCATGGGAGACAAAGTGAAGCTTCCGTACATGTTTGCTGGCCACCTCCCTCTCAGGAAGCTCATTTCCCAAGTCCTGTCTACAGGGGCATCCTGGAGTCCACACACCAAGTCATGATTCATCTGGCTTCAAAGACTTCAGTTTTCCCAAAACAATCAAGATGCAGCTTCTCTTAGATTCTACAAAGTAGAACTTTTGTTTTCTTTAAACCCTTACCTAGAAGAGCCAAGCAGTGTATGATTCCCCCAGTGGGTTGCCAAATGTCTGCAGCCTGCCTGAAGTCCCCCACTTGTGACCATCCTGGCATGTCCCAGGGGGTGCACATGAGTTGTATCATGGCAGTTAGTCATGAAGTTGAAGAAGCACATGGCTAGTGATATAGGTTAGAGTGTGAATTTCCCTGGAAACACCCACAAGCCAAGGATCCAGTTAAATTATTTTTTGCAGGCTTTAAATGTAGAGACCAGGAGTGTTTAATGTGGCTGTACAGACACAGGCTGTTTCCCAGGACCATGCTAGCCTCCTCCCCAGATGTGCAGGGCGGACCCAGGTTTGGGACAGCCATGGGCTTATGTCCATATATAAATGCATGTTCTAAGACCGAATGGTCACAAGCAAACATTGCACTCTAGGTGAGCTAGAAAATACAAAAGCAAGCTCAGGATCTAGGAACTTTGGGATTGTAAACAAGTGTGAGCACCTTGTGCCTCTGTCCCTCCTCTGACCCATGTGACTCACCTGCCACTAAAAGCCACTTACACTCTCAAGTCACCTTGGAATTTTCAAAGTATTTGTACACTCAAGACGCTCTCTTGACCCCCCACTTAGTTTATTTCACCCCAGAAAGAAGAAGAATAGGAGCATTGAGAGGTTACGGGCATCATCCAAGTTACTGAGACAGTGAGTGGTAGAGTAGAGGAGCCCAGGATCGCGACATCAGATCTGAAGCTGTTTATTTCGAGATACCTGTCATCTCTAACAGGGAGAAGGGTTCATGTGGTGTTGCGAAGCCTGGTTGGTTTCCTGGCATGGATGGCATACCAGCCTGCCAAAAGCAGGTGCTTCTGTCACAGCCACACCATCCTTGGAGCCCCACTTGGGAGGGACATGCATCCAGGAGTTGTGGTGCATCAGAAAGGATGGCTTGTTGTGGTGAGTGACATGGAAGATCACCTGCTCATATCTGGAACCATGGAAAGGGAGGCGGGTGCACTGGAGCAGGGAGAGGGATGCTGTTGGTCCACACATCTGCCAAGAATGTGCCCAAGATTCCATGCATCCCACTCAGAGCTGAAACGGCGCCAGAAAGCAGAAGGCCCTGCAGCCCACTTGTCCTCAGACTGTGCCATGCGCGACCTGGTGATCTGTGTCAGGAAGAAAGAACACTGATAGGGAAGTAAGCACATCAATGCAGCTGGGGAGGCCTGGCTCGTTGAGCTGAGGTGGGCTGTGTGCTGGATGGGATAGGGGACCGCCCTTCCTGCACTCTGGTCTTACCTGAGCTAGCTTGGGCTGCTCTGAGCTGCTGGTGCAGCTCTGATCTCCAGGCCTGACTACTAGGAGTTATCTAGAACCCTAGAGAAGCCAAAGTGAGAGGCTGGACAAGCAGCCCAGGGATGGCCAGTCTCCAGGAAGTGAGCCTGGCATGCTCTGTGTGAGTAATAGCTGGCCACCTACTTGGGCCTGGGACAGACATCATTTGCTAAAGGGATAACCAGCTTCAGTGCTGGCCCTATGCTGAGGATTCCCTCTCGGACACAGTGAAATGCTCTGGTGTTTCCACCAATTGGCTCAGGGGCTAGTGGTTGCCTCTGAGGGACCACATGTGGTCATCCTGATCTTCAGAGAGAGTCCCACCTTGAAGCCCTGTGTCACCCTGGTTGCTCCTGCCAGGCCTCCCCAGTTAGCTTGGAGCTGTCTGGGCCCTATCCTATCACAACCTTCAAAGACCCTACCCTGCCCCTCTGCTCTGCTGCTCTGCTCCTTTCAAAGACTCAATCCAAACATCAGGGTGCACACACACGCACACACACACACGTGAATGTGGAGTTGCTAAAATGTGCTCTTCCTGACTGGTTTCCTCTTTCCTTTGCAGTTAAAAACCATGACCACGAAAGCGACCTCCACCATGCTCTGTAATAGGTGCTTGTGCAATGTAGCTGAGGACAGTGTTTGGGGAAAGGTGGAGGGACCTCCATTTTCCCAACACTTGTAAGGCTCATTTCCGTGCAGCAGGAAAGCTCACCAGGCCCTCTCAGAGAAGAGGTATTTCCTGGGAGGGAGGCAGCTCAGGAACACATGTGCTATTAATTGCACTTCTCTTCCCTCTACCCAGGGAGACTTTCTACATCTTTACACCTCCCCTCCTGTTGCAGGATGTAATGTGTTTATTCAACTTAGAGTCCAGGTCACACACACAGAACCTGATCAGAAGCCAGACTAAGCTTTAAAATCCCAGCTGCTTCACTTACTAGCTTTCTTATTTAACTGCCTCAGTTTCCTCATCTGTGAAATGGTCATGAAAAATGGTACTGGATTCAATGGATTAATACACACTAAGTTCTTAAAACAGTGCCCAGCAAATGTTTCCTACCATTACCATCTGCCCAGATTCTCTTTCTGCCCATCGCTGCACAACTGTTTTTGGATGTTTGGGGTCATCATGCTCTCAGCAGCTGGTCAGGCTGGTTTGCCACCAGCCAACACCTATGTCCAGTGCCTTTCCCTCTCCCAGAGCTGAGCAGCCTCTCCAAGTGTGTCCGATACAGGACTGATGCATAGTCCTAACCACTTGGGTACAGATGACCTCAACTTATGTGATCAGACCAGACTTGGAGTTGTCCTTTAGTGGGTCTTGTTCCTTGTGACTTCCTGGAGGCCCACATCATGGTTCACTTCAGCCATCACACCTGCTGCCTAAGGAAGAGACCAGTGCCAGGTGCTCCTCCTCCATGTGAAATGACTTAGTTTCCCATGTGATACACAGAGCTTCATGGCTTCCTGCCCCTTCTGAGTGTCCCTGTATGTGGTGATCATTGCAGTGGCCTCCATCCACAGAGCCTGTTCAACAAGCAGCCATGACCTCTACAAGGCAGAGTACTGTCTTCAAGAGAACAGCCTAGCCTGCCTGTCCTTTGGCCCGTGCTGAGGAGACACAGATGATTTGAACAATGTCCTGCAGCCAGAGCACCTGAAGTGTTTGACACGACTCCATCAGTACAGCTGGCTGGCATCAAGCAGCAACCATGGGACAGGCTGTGCGCTGTAAGCATTTCTCTCCAGCACAGCAGGCTGAAGAAGAGCTGCTTCAGCACTTGGCCCTTGCAGTGCCTTGGCAGTGACAGCAACCCGAGTCACAGCTGTGCACACCCGGCCCTCTTACCAGGGACTGTGCATCTCTCCTTCAGGCACCTCCTGATCTCTAGCTATAAAAGTGAAGTGTGCTGGGGCTCTGCAGACCACTGCTCCAGCAGTGTGACAGGCACACAAAGGACTTGGGGACACACAGGGCCACAGACGCAGCCATGCTGGCTCTCCAGGCCAGCACCTCTCCCCACGGACGTATGTGTTACCATTTGGGCTTCCCTGCTGGGCCCAAGACAGAAGGTAGAAAGTGTCCTGTGTTAAGTCCCCTTTCTCTCTGCACTTGTCAGATGGTAGGAGGAGCACCAGTGGCTACAGCTCACCTCCTCAAGAGAGGCCATCTTGATGACATTATTTGTGCAGGCAATAATAGGAGATGCAGCCAGGGTGGAGCCCTTCGCAGAGTCTCTTGTATATCACACTCAGGCTAGTACTTCATACCGCAATCATGCTTTTTCCACATCCCAACAATCCCCCAGGCTTGGTGCCATCATTTCCATCTTACAGAGGTAACCAAGGCCCCACTATGTGAAATCAGTGGTCAGGGTGCAATGCAAGTGTGAGTGCTGACTGCAGTTCAGACCCCTTTCTCCACCCCACCAGGAGGCCTTCTCTTCCCTCCCATCACTCAAAGTTCTGATGAGAAGCAGGTGGAGATCTAGGCAGATCTCAAGGAGATGATCATGCTGGTCACGTGATGGGAAAAGCAGCCCCGTCACACTGAGTGGGTCCTATGACTCCAAAGAGAAAACACAGGGCCTGCTACAGTGTGGGCACTGGGGTGTCTCTCCACACCTGCTTACTTCCCTCCTTGAGAAGAACCATCTTTCTACCTCATGGCCATTATAAGGATGATCAAAATATACAGTGAATGTTTAATTTTTTAATGTATTACAGTAAGGGACACACTGCCATTAATCTCCCTTAAAATACTTCCCCTACGGGGATGGAGAGGTTGAAAGGAGGGCAGGGGAAGGGGGAAAAACAAGAACCAAGAGAGTATGTAAAGGTGCATACCTCCAATGATGAATGTCATTATATTGTACACCTAAAATGTACCAATAAAAGGAGATACAAAAAAAATGCTCCTCCTAAATTCAAGGGCACTTATCTCATCATGCTTGCTGCTTTCCAAAGGAGTTCTGGATGTCCTCTTTCCTGAGTGTTTTTCTGGAGTGTGATGAAAAGTATGGTAAAAGCTACTGCCAAGTGCCATCCAACGGAAAGGCCGGCTTGGAAAACATTATGGTGTGTCCCATCCACTTATTCACTGGCTCTGGCTCTGTGTGACTTCTGGCTTTTCCTCAAAATCAAAATGACTATGAAAGGTAAAAATTTTGAATTGATTTAGGACATCAAGGCAGATACAACAGCAGAACTAACAACACTCACAAAAGAAGATTTCTAGAATGATGGGATAAATGTGTTGGAGGCAAGGGGGAATACTTTGAGAGGGGTTCAGGGCAATGGGTCTTTTACTGTGATAATTTTTTTTAAAAATTTAAAAATTCATCATATTTTTATCATCTCTCTCTCTTTTTTTTGATACCAGAGATTGAACATGGGACCTTGCGCTTGCGAGGCAGGCGGTAGAATCATATCTCATATTTTTGAAACATCAGTGTTAATTTGGGCGGCCTCTGTGTTTGAGAGATTGCAAAAATTAAATCGTTTTTAAGCAACCAAGCAACACTTCTGGGGTTGGTAATGAACTTGTGAAATGTGCGGAACTTGGCGGTTGAGTTCTCCCATCCTGCTTTCCTGGGGCCCAAAGGGGCTTTGGGTTGGCTCCTCACTTGCTCTTGTTTAGGGCTAATCTTGCCAGTTGGTGACTGGCTATTGTCTTCCAGGCCAGGAAAATTGAGTTCTGAAACAATTTTAAGGGACTGTGGGAAAGCACCCCCCATACAAACACACACACACGCACACACACATTCATATAAGCACTGGGATTTTGGCTCTGCCTTCCCTCTGCTATGTGGGAAATGTCAAATAGACCACAAACTGAGTGTGGGGGTCCTTGCAGGGGCAAAACATATTTGTATCCACAGAACGTGGAGGTACCTTTGCCACGTGAGGATTCACTCTCACCATTTCTATCAGTGACTTCAGAGTCCTTAAAGGTAAGACTGTACTCCAGCAGATGATATCTCGTCCCTCCTTTACAGAACATCCTATCCATTCATAAGACAATGTCTATGCAACAACTGTCACTGGCTGGTGGGGTCAGTCTAAGCCAAGCACTATAAGCCATTGTGTTTCTGGCTCCTCTGGACTCTTAGGTAGAAGCTCAGCTTCATAGAACCCAGGACTAGGATGGTGTCAAGGATAGCAGGAGGAACAGGGCCTTGTGACTTGTTGTTTCTTGCTCTCAGGAACCTTTGGTATAGCAGAGGAGCTTCTCTCTCAGGAGGGAAGTAGAGTACGGAGGGGCTGGGAAGACACTGAATCTTGGCTTGCTTTCTGTGGTGTTAGGTGGACAAGGACCCTACATTTTTCTAATGCTGGTAGTTAAGAATTTGGACTCCAAGGGCAAGGGATTTAGCTCAGTGGCACCACACCTGCCTCACAAGTGCAAGGTCCTGAGTCTGATCCCTGGTACTACAAAAAAAAAAAAAAAACGTGGAGAGTCTGGGCCAGAGGACTGCGTTCCAACCCTGTCTCTGCCCTGTATCGATCCTGGACTCTCTGTGCTATGTCTTCATCTTCCCAGGGGAGCTAGTAATAGTGCCTACCCTATAGTTATGAGGAGGATCGAATGACTTCATGTTCACAAAGGGGACAGTGCCATGCCTGGGAGACTATGTGTATATATCCCCACTGCATTGTTATTTCACTGTATCTCTGCTCCACGGAGCTATTGTTGTGTGGCCCTGTGTTCTAACCCATAACTTGGGATAAACGGGAATGTCATAGTGCTTAGTGAGACTCATGGACAAAGTACCCTCACAGAGGAATGGTCCCTGGAGTGGACCAGGTTCCTCTCCCCAAAACTCAGGAATGTGTAAGGTCACATGGCAAAGGAGAATTAAGTTTGCAAAAGGAATTGCAGCTGCAACCAGCTAACCTCAAGATAGGGAGGTCAGCCTGGACTTTCCAGGCAGACACAAATAATCACTGGGTCCTTAAAAGCAAAAGAAGGAGACAGAGAGATTCCGAGGCAAGTGTGACCACAGAAGCAAGGTGCAGAGAGAGGCCTCCTTGCTGGCTTTTTTTGTGTGTGTGTGGTACCGGGGATTGAACTCGGGTCCTTGCTCTTGAGCAGCAGGCAGCGAAACCACTGAGCTAAGTCCCCGGCCCATCCTTGCTGACTTTTAAGGTGGAGGAAGCCCAAGAGGCCTAGAGCTTCCACAAGTCAGCAAAGTAAGGAGAGAGTTTCCCCTAGAGCTCTCAAAAGGAATGCAACCCTGCCGACCCTTACTGTCACCCAGTGAGGTCCACATCAGACATCCATCCTGCAGAACTGTAAATCAGGAAGCTGTAAGTGTATTTAAGCTGCCACCGTAGTGGCAGTTTGTTACAGCAGCAGTAGGAAGCCAACGTGCAGAGTTACAGTTTGTGTGTCCATGTACCACCCCCATGATGGGCTCCAGATGCTCAGGTGGCCTATGTGGTGCTCAGGACACCCACCCAGCTTTTGTGCAGGGCCACCCCCAGGTGTGCACACTTCTCCCAGAGCATCTGATGCCACCAGCACTCTGAACCCTCTGGAGCTACTTCATAAAACTCCAGGATTTTCTGCCACCAGCTAATTATTCAGATTCTAAGAGGGTTGGGAGCAGCTGGGTCAGTAACAATAAAGGTGCTGGATCGTATAAGGCATGCCTGGGTAGCTCCCAACCCATTTGGGAGTTGGCACAATATGGGATCACAGCACCCATGACACTTCAGGGTGAACTCCATTTCCCAACGACTCCACCTTTTTAAGAAAACGGTCAAGAACAACAGGAACACTAGTGCAGAGTGGATTCTTCCCCATCACTGGCTGATCGTGTCAACATTCTGCCAAGATTTGCCTCCATGTGGAGAGGACTGAGGCCTCACTTAGCATTTGGCAGTAGGCCGGTTTGATGCCCCATGGGCCACCCCACCTGCAGAAGCCACCTTCCCTTCCTTCCCACCTTTACCAATCAAGGCTAGATTTATAACTTCTCTTGTGCAACATTTGGCTCATTTCTCTCAAGTACTTTTTCTTGTTAAAATCTTTTAAATAACATCCTTTCAGTTCAGTTCTTCTCCCTGTCTCTCTTTCCTTCCTTCCTTGCTTTTCTGGCTTTGGGAGGCACAGACAGGAAGAGCAGGGACCTCAGTGCCCCTCAGTGCCTCAGTGAGTGGCTTGGCTTAGAAGTGACAACATCAGCTCGCCCTTACTCTATTGATCTTTTTCAGGCCACCAAGCCACAGGGCCCAGTCCCCACCAAGCTATCTCATGGCATCATCTCCCTGACTCCACCAACCTGAACCCTGATTATTGTTGTTAGGGTGTTTAAAAACATGTGGGGGGTTGTTGGTCTTACAAATTTGGCAGCCCTGGATGTTCTGGACTGGGCTTGCTAGCAATAAAAGCAAAGTTAGGGAGAAGGGACAGAGAGTCTGGCAGCAGACTGGGTTGGGGCCACTGAAGTGCTAAAGCCTCCCTGGCTAGGGAAAGCTGCCTGCCAGGATGCCTGCCTTAAGACGTCTGAAAAGCTCTTTGGCCTCAGGCTGAAAATACCCACACTTCCTGCTGCTCAGCAGAGTATGCACAGAATGCAGTGACTCACCTTTGGTGGTTTGAAATGTGCCTGTCATACGGGCATCATCAAAAGCCCATCCTGTTTCAGATGTTATTTTTTCCACTCTCAGCTATGCGGTGCTAGAAAAGCTGAATGCTTAAACCAGTGTTTGTTTTGAGTGCAGAAAGTGAAGGGCGAATTAACTGTGCCACAGCAAGTAAAAACCAAACTTGTAAGAGAGAGAGAAAAAAAGAACTATGTAAACAGTGTGGGGATTGAGTTTCAAAGCCCTTGTTTTCAAAAAGTTTAATGATATTTCAGCTAAAGCCAAACTGTCAAAACACAGGAGGGCAATGTGCCTGCTTTGAAAATGCATCAGCCTTCTCGTATAAAAGCCAATAATTGATACCCTAGATGAAGCCAGAGAATGGGGGAAGCGCTTCCTTGTCACCCATGTGTGAGTCTTCAGATCTCAGGTCTGTGAGGTGGGAAATCAGAGAGAACAAAGGGGAAGCATAAATACTCCATGAATGAGCTAAAATATCGGGCCTGGTCTGTAAAACATGCCAGCCCAGTTCGGTTGTCATTCACAGTAGACCAAATCTGGCAAGAACCCTCAGAATTTGAAAGAGAGCATCCTGAGAATCTTGGGATGTATCCAGCTGCTCCCAGGACCCTACTAACCCCTGAGTCCTCGCCTGGCTACTAGCCCAGCTGGATTTCAGACTGTGTCTCTTTTTCCAGATTTCTTTCAGCCACTTCCTCCAAAAAGAGCCTCTGGTGGTTGCACCTTTGGCTTCTTGCCTCAGTTCCCACTCCGGCCTCTCCTTTGTGATCTCTAGAATTTTCTACTTTCTTGCACAGAGATTTTTATTTCATCCTTTTGGGTCTGATGATTCTCTATATTCTTAAACCATGCTCAAATAAAATTAAGCTCACCCAAAATGAAAAATAACGAAAGCCATATGCCACATTTGGTGTAGGATAGAGCAGGCACCAAACAGACAGAAACAGAAAAGAAATACCAGAAGGATGAAATGATCGGCCGAGGTTTGGATTCTCCAAGGTGGCCGCCGTCTTTTTTCTCCTTTGATGAAGCCACTGGCCTCTAGGCAGACTAGGTCCTTCACAGGCTTTATGGCCTGTGATCACTTCTGCCATTTTCCCTTACATGTGTGATCATCTATGTTATTTTTCCAGTTACCTATAATACAGACGCCATTAGGAATTGGAGCTCATTCCTCTTCTACCCTTGTGACCTGTGACAGCCATCTTTCCTTCCTTCCTCCTGATTTTGGCTGATCTCCGCCAAACATGAAACAGTCCACATAACCCACTATTGAGTAGGATAAATATTCTGTCTACAGTTCAGGACTCCCTATGAACCTCAGAAAAAGAGTTTCCATATAAAAATATACAAGCTGCTCAGTTAGAGTTGGATTTCACATAAAGACCGTAATTTTTCAGCTTAAGTATATGTTAATTGTTATATTTTAAAATGTCCCATCCAGTAGTTAGGACATACTTACACTGAAAAACAATAAATAACTGCATTGCTTACTGACTTTCATAGTAACTGAGCATCTTGTATTTTTGTTTGCAAAATCTGGCATTCCTTCTAGAGCATCTGTGTCCTGAATGAATGCGTGTTCCACACAGCTCACCTCAAAGCAAATTCTAAGGGGCATTGGAGCCCCATGGGGCTGCGTTCTCTATTCAAGACCCTGGTTGGTGTAACCCACTCTGCCAGATGTTCCTCATCGTTTCCTCATTTCCTCTCTGAGGCTGAGTCACTCTGTCTACATCTCCGTCAGTCACAGCACTAGCGATGGTGTCACCCCGGGCTGTGGCCATGTGAGGTCCCCTCTGAGCCCAGCACACAGCAGGTGCTCAGTATCTGCAAGCAAAGGCTGTGTCAGAAGCAAAAGCTGCCCCCAGGCTCCTGCAGACCATGTCCAGGCAGTGAAGTTGCCCTGTGTCAGCCTCCAAATGCCTGGGAAATCAACAAAGCCACCACACGGCTTACATGATAATAGCTTTCTCCTGTCTTTTTTGCATATTTTTTTAAACATTGCTTTGGGGAATCAACAGAGGGTGCAGAAAACTTGGAAACCAGCCACTGATGGCAAACAGGGAAGGAGAGCCTCTAATTAGAAGCAACCAGCTCCCAGCTCCATCTGAGGGGCTCAGAATCCAGCTTTGAAGGGAGGCCATCTTGCTTGCTGGCTACCCATGGGTTGAAAGCCAGACAGGCCCTGCAGACGAACTTGGGGCCCTACAAAGAGGAAGGTCAAGTCAAGGTCAGGCCTTAGTCAAGCCCTCTCCATAGACTGTCTTCACCCCAGACCTCCACCTAGCTCCTTCCTTTCCTACCAAGCCCCATGCAGCTCCAAGCTTAGCACCGAGGTGCACAGAGCACCCATGACCTGAAGGACTATACAGACGCATCTTTCACTTTCTTGTCACAGACAGAAATGTCGCTCTCCAAATTCTCCAACACTTTAAAGACAAACCATCATTTGTTTTTTGTGAAAACATTAAAGTCCTTCTGGCTTTTTTGAAATATGAAACAGTTTATCATTATCTACAGTCACCTCAAGGATTTGACCATATCTAAGACTTTTCTTTTTTATTTCAGTACTAGAGATTGAGCCTATGGCTTTCACATGGAGCTACCCTCCTAGTCTTTTTTATTTTTTATTTTGAGACAGGGTCTTGCTAAGTTGCTAAATTGTCAAATTTTCTATTGTTCTGCCTCAGCTTCCAAGAGTGCTGGGATTATAGTCATGGGCCACTGTCCCCGCCTCTAAGGCCACTTTTAGTTCTTACCATCCAGGGTTCAACATAAAGGTAAAGCCTAGATCATGGCCCATTATAGGGACTTAAACTCACACAGCTCCAGGCCTGGCTCGATCCATAGACATGAACTCTCAGCAATAAACTGAAGTTAGCTGCACACCTATGTGCACGGCAGCGTGTGGGCCCAGATGTGGAGGTGCGGAAACAGGCATGAGACTGAGGGAACCAGCTTTTGAAAATGCACTCACTCAGCTCACAGTCGCTTCCGCTCGGCAGGTGAGCTCCATGGGGTCTTGGGTGGCTTGCAGACCTACTATCTCAGCAAGGTCCCTTTGATCTCAGCACTGTTACTCTGTGTGCTTAGTGCCTCCTTAGGGCATGGAGGCCAGCATTTCACAGATCAGATGAGGCAGCCCCTGCTGAGGAGTTTTTCCAAAGTCTGTGGTCACTTATAAGGAGCTGCAGGGACAAACACACTGCTGGGCGGGTGACTCACACAACCCAGAAGAGGTCTTTCCAGAGGTGAGCACTCAGGAAGACCTCTGGTGATCAGGAAGAGCAGATAGAATAAGTCTTCCTATGCCCATGTTTGCTCCAAATGACTCCAAGGAGAATGTGGACCTTTAGGCAAAAGAGTTCATTAGACCTAGGGAAATGAGGAAAGACCAGAAGGAGGCAGGAGTGATTATTAGCAATGGTGAGGGGCAGGGGAGTCTCCTTTCCTATTTGGTACATTAAAAGACTAGATCACAGCCAGGCTTGGCAGTGCACACCTGTAATCCCAGCCCTCTGGGAGGCTGAAACAGGAGGATCATAAGTTGGAGCACCACCTACAGGACTCAGTGACTTAGTAAGATTCTGTCATGAAATAAAGAAATGCGGGGGGGGGGGAGAGAAGAAGGAGGAGGAGGAGGAAGGGAAGAAGGAAGGAAGGAAGGAAGGAAGGAAGGAAGGAAGGGAAGGAAGGAAGGAAGGAAGGGAAGGAAGGAAGACTGGCAATGTGGCTCGGTGCAGAGATCCTGTGTTCAATCCCCAGTATCTCACTCCAACACACACACAAAGGCTAGATCTAAGCTCAGGTCCCCATGGTGAGAAGAGGTGGACAATGAGGGGAACATGGTTCCTGGCTGCCATGGGCAGGTCCTGTCCCCCTTGATTGTGACTAGCTCCCCCTCCAATGCTCAGAAATGCCCTTCTTTGAATAATATATTATACAGTCACCCTGGAAAAGCTGAACCAAACAACTCCTTGGAAATCCCTATAACCAAGACTGGGGGCCAAGGGACTGGAAGAACAATACCTGGATCAGGGACCTGGACCAGAGCCAGTTCCCTTCAATGCTGCAGTTGCTTTCCAAAAAGCTCCCAATGATGCTCACTTCAGACAGTTTTCATCAGTTTTTCCCCTTACACCATGTCATGTTTACTCGAATGCTCTGGCCCTTAGACCAAAGATGTTCTAAACCCAAATTAACAATGTCTGACTTGGGAAAGTGTTTCTGATTCAGGCAGTGTCTGCCTCTGCCTCTTCAGCAGCCCTCCACCCTGACATTAAGCATCTGTCCACGCTGGTCCATAGTTGATGATCTTAATACTCTGACGAAAACGTTTTATTAGGGAAAATGTTTTACTGCACAAAGCTATCCTAGAATCACTGCATCCAAAGGGAGGCCAGGGGGTGCTTGGGAGGTGGCCCAATGTGGCAGAGAGGACCCAGACCCTGGAGCTGTGAGAGATCTAGTTCTACAGCACTGGCCACAGACTGGTGGCTTGAGTCTCTCTGGGCAAAATGGGCACAAGATAGACAAGACTCATCTAAGAAACCAAGCAGGGTGACTGACTACACTGGTCATCCAAGACCATCCTGGTGTTAGCACTGGAAGTCCTGGGAAATTCCTTTGTCCCTGCAAAGTGGGATGGGTGGGCATCTGAACTGTCCCTGGTAGTTAGTTAGTAGGCACCAGACACAGTTTAGCTCTCTCCCTTCTTCCTGCAATATAATGATATTGATGGATAATGGATCTATCTGTGAGTTTGAGGCCTTCCTGAAGCATTTAAAATCATCTCTGGGGACATGACTGGGGGTATCACAATCCCCAACTTGAAACTATACTACAGAGCTACTGTGATAAAAACAGCATGGTACTGGCAAAGAAACAGGCCTGAAGATCAGTGGAATAGATTAGAAGATGCAGAAACAACTCCAGACATACTCAGCCACCTCATTTTTGACAAAGCAGCCAATCACCCTCATTGGAGAAATGATAGCCTGTTCAATAAATGGTGTTGGAAAAACTGGATTTCAACCTGCTAAAGATTAAAACTAGACCCATACCTATCACTGTGCACTAAACTAAGATTGAAGTGGATTAAAGAGCTAAATATCAAGACAGAAACAGTAAACTTGCTGGAAGATAAGTTAGGTAGAACTCTCAATGGCATTGGCATAGGAAAAGACTTTATGAATAAAAACTTCAGTAGCACAGGAGTTAACACAAAGAATCAACAACTGGGATCTCATCTTATTAAAAAGCTTTTGCACTGCAAGAGAAACTACCAACAGAGCTAAGAGACAACCTACAATGTGGGAAGAAATTTTTAGCATCTCCTCAGACAAAGGTCTACTATCTAGAATATATAAAGAATTGAAAAAAATCAGACCCCTCAAATTTAAAGACCCAATTCAAAAATGGGCATCCGAAATGAACAGACGTTTCACAAACAAAGAAGTAAAAGCAGCAAATAAATATATGAAAAAATGTTCAACACCACTGGTCATTTGAGAGATGCAGATGAAAACAACACTGAGAGTCCCCCTCACCCCGCAAAGAATGGCTGCTATCAAGAAATCACCCAATAACAAATGCTGGCGGGGTTGTGGAGAGAAAGGAACCCTTCTCCATTGTTGGTGGGAGTGCAGACTGGTGCAACCACTGTGGAAATCAGTATGGAGATACCTCAAAGAACTAGGACTAGAGGTCCCATTTGACCCAGCTATTCCCCTACTGGGTATCTTCCCCAAAGAATTAAAAGAATCATACCACAGCGATACATGTGTACCCATGTTTATTGCAGCACAGTTTGTAATAGCTAAGGTTTGGAAACAGCCCAAGTGCCCATCAACTGGAAACTGGGTAAAGAAGATGTGGTTTTTTTATAGAATGGAGTACTACTCAGCCATAAAGAATGAGAAACTAGAGTCATTTATAGCTAAATGGATGCATATTGAGGCCATACTCTTAAATGAAATAAATAGGACACACATGTGTAAATACCAAATACTACCTCTAGTGTGAGAAACTGAAAGTGTAAATAAGGATGAAAATGATTAAAACGAATAATTGATAATTTGAAATAAGAAAAGGTCCAAAGGGGTAGGGGTGGCGGGAGAGGAAGGGGAAAGGGAAGAAAGGAAAGGAAAAATTATGAGAAAGAAAAAAAAAAGGAAACTAAATCTATGTAAATAGGGAAGGGTGGAGGGGGTGAAGGGCGCATAGGTAATGGGGAAAAAAATAAGAACTAGGATACATCATGTTCAGGTGCAAACACCCAATGATAAATGTAAATGTATTGTATACCTAAAATGTACCAATTAATATATAAATTTTAAAAATATTCAAAATGAAATCATCTCTGAGGACACTCTTATTGTGCTGGCCAGCTTGGTTCTTATCCTATCAAGAAGAGTAATTGGATGCAGACCCTGGGAGCCCCCAAGTGCTGAATGTACCCACATGTCTTGAGTGTGAATTCTAGCATGTTGCCCTTTCTTTGTGTCAGCAGAGCTGAGCTGGCCCTGTAGACTGAGATGAGTGGCTATAGCTTGTGATGGAAGTCACTTTCTCGTTGATGAGTAGGGAGCTCTGTGTCTGGTGCTATTTCACACCCTCCAGATGGGGTGGCCATGAGAACCCTCTCTCTGCCCTCTTGGAGTGCACCTTATAACCTAGAAGGAGAGATAGACAACCAACCAGTAACAATCAACAGTGTGAGGTCAGGAGTATTGGGGTAGGTGAAGTGATGGAAACAGAACTAGGAGACTGGGAAGCACCGGTGAGAGCTGGTATTTTCAATAGTGGGCTGGGGCAGCCCTCCTTCAAGAGGGGCATTTTGGATAAACTGTGTAACAATTTATGGGAAGCATCTTACAGGGTAATGGTCCCTGGCAGGCCCTAATGCATGTATCTGAGGAAGAGGTGGCAGGCAGCATCTGGATGCAGCAAGTGTGGCCTGAGCCTTTGGACACAAGGAGGCTGTTGTTCTGCTGTAGCAAGATACCTGAGGCCAGTCATTTATAAACAATAGAAACTTGTTTCTGAAGGTTCTGGATTTGGGGAAATTCAAGATCAATGAGGGCTGCTATCTGTCTCAAAGATGGCACCCAAGATGCTTCTCTTCACATAGAAGTGAAGGGCAGAAAGGGCTAGCTAGTCCTTCCAGCCACAAATAAGGCACTAATATCCTCAACATGGGCAGAGGCTCACAGCCAATCACTTTCTAAAGCCTCGTGGTAATGTTTTTCATTAGCTGACACTCAGCAGCAGCAGTCACTATGTTTTTTATCGCACTTCATAAAGACACACACAGAAAAGGACTTCTACAGCTGTCTCAGAAAGTGGCAAGAAGAATGAGATAAGTGTGTTATCTCAGGGGGATATTTCAAGGGGATTCACGGCAATGTGTCTTTTGTCATCATTTTTTAAAAATTGAAACACGCTCCATAGTTTTTGGTCAGCACTTGTATGAGGTCCCTTCCCCAGTAACATCTCTTCCCAAATTCTGGAAGCACCATAACCATCAGTTCCCATGGATGTGCATCTTGTAAAAATTGCACAAAATCAATAAATTAGAACTTTTGTCTCTTTCCACTCCAGCTTTCCCTCCACACACTTCATTAGTTTAATGTTGTATTGAAGTGGCTTTTGAATGTTTAGGGAATATGGTTAAGGGAAAATTAAGTTGGGGAGACATTTAATTTTGATTTGGTGGGATATTTATGCAATTTACAGTTTTCAGTGTTTATGGAGTTATTGCTGGCTGTTTAGATATAGAAATGGCTTCCAGAAATACCGGCTTCTCCCCACTCCTATTGATTTATGTGGCATTGCCACAAAAAGTCCAAGCCTGAGGACACCTCCAACATATGTGTGCCCTAAAGACATCCAGGTTGGCAGGAGAGTGGAAACAGAATCTATGGTGTGTGGAGCCAGAACCTGGTCACTGATGAGCTCTTTCCACTATCAGATATGTAGACTTGACAGGAGTCTGTTCTCATTGGCACCAGGTCAAAATGGAAGTTCTCTCCTATCAGGAATCTATCTGATAATGCAGCAAATATAATCACCAATGCATAGAACAGGCTCAGGGAGGTGAGGTGGAAATGGGGCCTGGCCTAATTGAGACACAAGCAGACAAGGTGCCCTTAGAAAGGGTTCATGCCTTTGTGTTGGAACACACCATCCTAACAGTTTATGAGTGTGTGTGTGTGTGTGTGTGTGCGTGCATGCATGTGTACACTACCCTATATACACATATATACACACATATAGTTAGATATATACAGTTCTAGAGTTATGACTTTTACTCCACAGCAATGAAAGAATCAAAGGAAGCCTCTGAAGTTGTAAAATTTGGGATCTCTGTCCAATCCATCCACAAGCTGGGTTTCCGTGTCCTCTGCCCATGGTTTCTGAGATGGTCTGACCTTACCTGGGTGTCAGGAAGGGGCTCATGACAAAGGCGACCAGAGTCACTCTCACTGACTGCCCCGGCAGACAGCCCTTCTTCTCTGGCTTCTTGGGGCCTTAAGGGTAGGAGAAAGAGGATTTGCTCCAAGCTCTGTGAACAGGTGAGAGGATGTGGGGCACACTGGAGTGAGAGCAGCTCCCCAGGCACACAAGGACGCCAGGGCTAATCTGTGGACGCCTTCAAATATATCTCACTCACCCCAGTGATAACAGTGATTCTGAAGCCACAGGGAAGGGTGTGGGGCACGAGCTGGGAAGTACGACACCTCTGAGCTCCAGCATTCCATGCTTCTCCCAGTAGTAGGAGAGCCCTGGACTGACTTTAACTCTTGAAGTCTGCATCTGCTCAAGTGTTGGTTTGGCTGGCAGGCTGGAAAATTCTTAGGGTTAAAAATCAAATAAGGATAATAGCATTGCTAGTCAGGAGTATAGTTTTTATTTAAATTATGTTCCCAGATCTCTATGAAGTCAATCTAAATCATAATCACTTTCTTTTTTACCACAGAAGATAAGTTTGATCTCAAGGGTACACATGCATAATACAACAGCTCTATCTGTAGTTGCTGCACAGAGGCAATGTAAAAAGTAAACAATATTCCCAAGCGGGCAGTAAAGGCCCAGAGAGGATGATAGCTGACGTCTGCCTCTTCCTCGCCCTCAATCTCCTCTCCTCTCCCGATCTCTCCTCTCCTTTCCTGACCTCTCCTCTTCTTCTCTCCTCTCTTCCTCTCTCCTCTTGTCTTCTTTCACTCATCACAATGCCAGAGGCAGGACATGGCAGTAGAAATTACACAAAGACAGAATTAAACTCAGTATAATGAATATTCTAGCTATTGAAGTCCAGCCAGATGCCCGTGCATATCCACAGCTGAGGACCATAGGGGACCTCGTAGGAGGGGCCCTACTTTGATGGGAAATGGGGTGACCAAAGTTTCACTTGTGCCTGGATATAGGACTTTCAATAAAACTGGGAAAGTCCCAGCAATCTGTGCAGAATGTGTCACAAGCAAAATGAGACATGTTTTTGTGTACAGTGTAGGGAGGTAAGAGCAGAAGCTTCAGAATCACAGACTTTCAGTTTAAAGCCTGGCTGTGTCCCCCACTATGACCTTGGACAGGTCCACGGACTTCTCCAAACCTTAGTTTCCCCCATCACAGAAGGGGGACGATAGCACTCCCTTCATAGGGCTGTGTGTCAGCTTTCTGTAACTGTAACAAAATGCCTGAGTAATCAACTTAAAAGAGAAATGCTCTACTTTGGCTCACAGTTTCAGAAGTTTCCATTCATAGTCAGTTGGTACTAGAAAAGAAGCCATCCACCTCATGGCCAAGGGTGACAGGGAGAGAGAAAGAGACCAGTGTCCCACAGTTCCCTCCAAGACCATGAACCCAGTGACCTGAAACTCCCATTGGCCCCCACCTTTTAACAGCACTACTCGGGGACCCAGCCATTTCTAGAGACATTCAGGTCTAGGCTATAGCAGGCCACTTTAAGGACAAGAGAGCTGATTATAAGACTCGGTACCAGAGAGAGATGGCCTGTCCAGGGGACATGTAGGGCTCAAACAGGTCCTAGCAGCCTCATTCAGAGCTCACCTCTTCTCTCCACACAAACCAACACAGCACCTCCCTACCTGCCATGATGCATCACCTTCACTTGCCAAACCCCAACTTCTGGCTCAGTCTTTTGCATACAAAGACTTGGATCCAAATAAAGTAATGCTGTGAGCCCAAATGTCATCTAATCATGTAGCAGGCACACAGCTGCCCACCCCCTCCTACCTGGTATCTCACACCACAGTTGGGGGCAGGAAAGGTCTAAGGGATGAGTGGAACTACTGAGCCAATAGCAGCACAAACAAATTCTGCCCATCTGGTGACGGTTCCCAGAGTTACCCCCACAGTCAGTAACCATTAAAGTGAGGGTTCCCCACTGCTCCTTGAGACTCCTGTCCATAGAGGAGTGCTCTTGGGCTCTCCTCTCTTTTGTGTAGAGAAATGATTTTCTACTCAGTAGCTTTCAGGTAAAGAGAAAGTGCATGTGGTAAGGATATGGAAATGGAGAGCTTGTCGTGAGGCAAATGTTCTGTGGTTAATGTCCCCCGCCACACATTACCCTTCAGCAAATGTTTGTAGACAGGGCCCCATCTTGTCAGTGAGGGGCCTGCTGGCCTCACCACTCTCATTGCACACACACAGGTGCACACAGACCTGCACACCCAGATTTCCCCCACATGCTGTGTGCGTGAGGCTGAGAAGGTGTGGAGAATTGAGGATCTGCTCACCTATCTGTCTGTTTCTGTCTCTCCTTTAATCCTGTGCCCCAGATAACACACATGGAAAATAAGCTTCTGGTTAGACCCAAGGTAAAGCAGAAAACTATGTGACCCTGGAAAAGGTGGGTGCATTGTGAGACTGGGTTGTGGTAAGCATCACCCTGTGCCCTCTGGATTTTGCTCCCTGGGGAGACAGGGAAGCCAGGTGGAGTCAGAGTTGGATCTGGGGACTTTCAATTTCTCCTCTACAAGGAGGCAAATTGCCACGGGAGGTGCTCAGAGTCCTCTCCAGACCCCTTTTTCCTTTCCTTGCTTTGTCCCTCCTCCCCTGCAGGAAGGGGAGGCTTGGAGTTGCTGCTGCCAGGGCCATACAGGCAGCCTGGCTGCCCAATCAGCCTCCGCCCAGGCCCTGTCTTTCTCAAGTTCTTTAGTGGTGCTCCATCATGTCACTGCCTAGATTTCCCAGCCCTGTCATGTGCATGCACACACACACGCACACACACATACACACACACACAACATACACACCTTTTTGGCTATGGTAAGGCTTCTTGTTTCTGGATCTTTCACAACCTGAGCTCTTTTGGTGTGGCTTGGGATCACATTTTTGACCTTTGCCTCTACAAGTTCTGGTAACTGAGATTTGTATCCTTTTTGCGAATAGGCATCCGCAAGCCTAGAAGAATTTGTGTATTTGTGAGGCAACTTCCAGTAGCATCCCGGGCTGTCAGACTGGCAGAAGTTTCACAGAAAAAGAAGATGCCTCCCTTATACTAAAAAATAAATGAAAATGGTTTTAAGCCTTTTATTTCATAGATCTTTCATCTCTTAAATAAATGCACTATTGTCATGACAACCATCCAGGCTGGGAAGCTGATGTCCCACCCCTTAGGCTCCTGGGGCTGGAAGGGTGATGTGGGAGCCCCTGAAACAGTGCTGACCTGCCTGGCTGCAGAGACAGACATGCACCTGGTGCTCTCCGATGAATGTCCAAGCTACAAGCATCAGGACTCGGTGCCCTGGATCCTCTTTGATCCCTCCCCTTTTAGACCCCTGCCTCCAATGCAACCTTCTTTGCCTGCAGTGGCCCTCGGACCCAGTCTCACAGTTTCCCTTAACCTTCCAGCCACCCACAAGCCCCTGGCCATGCCCTTTCCTGCCTTCTCTGCCTGCTCCCTTGCTCTCTGTTCCTCTCCTTACTTTCTCTTTGAAGTAGAGACCCAGACTGATCTGGACTTTAATTCTGGTTCTGCTACTGGACAGCTTTGTGGCCTTTGACCAATTACTTAACCCCTCTGAACCCTGTTTTCCTTTTTTTTACCTACAAATGGGGATCACAGGCCTTCTTTTGCTGGGTTTTCAGTGAGGATCAAATGAGACAGTGCATGTACCAGACCTGGCCACCTGCCTTCAAGTTCCCTGACTGATGTTCCTCCCCTTCCCTCCCATTTAGTCCTCTTCCCTTGGCCTCACTCCCTACTCCTTCACTCTCCAACGCCTGCTTTGCTGAGTGGCTTCTCACTAAATGTCTCTACCTGATGAGTTCTTAAAACTCTAAGTCACCTTTCACATCTGCAGCTGGCTGTCCACAGCTTGTAGATTTGGGGTGAACACTGAGGAATACTCAGAAGAAGTGGGGAGCTGAGCAGGTAGGATCAGTGCCCTGGGTTTCAGCTTAGCTCCAAGCACCTGCATGTGACCCAACAGGCTCCCCTGGACCCAGAGAGAGCCCCTGGGACGGCCTTGAGAGCCAGCAGTTGTCCTCATATCAACCATCCAGGCCATACTGAGCAGCTGGGTGCCATGGGGTCAGTTGAGGTTCGGACTTTCCAGGCTGTGTGTAGATTGTGTTCAGTTAAATGACCAGGAGAGGCTCTCTTGATTTCCTTGCTTACCCCAAGTCCTCTTCTCCCTCCTACTTGGCATTTTTATTTCTGCTTTAGACCAGAAATAGATTCCGTGTTTGCCAGTCCATTTGTGAGAATAACAGAACCATTATCCCCCACAGAGTCACTTCTTGAATTGCGAGTCCATTTTCTCCTCAAAGTTGTCTGTCTCTTGACGATTTGTCTTGTATCTGCAAAGTGCTTTGAGCTCCTCAGAGGACAGGTGTTACCTAAACATGAAGCGTTATTATTTGCATCATTCTCATTGTTTTGCATCGTGAGACCCCTTTAAAATGGCACTAAGTGTGGAAAGCAATTGTCTGCTTCACTTTGGTTCTATCTGGGTCTTATGGCAAGGAACAACACCAGGAAAACAAGTCACAAGAGGAAATAATAACAGTGTGTGTTTATGCACCTCTTGTCATCTCGTTATTTTACAGCCTTCAGGGATAGGATTCATGGATCCCCTGGCGTGGAGGGAGAAAGAAACACTATTGTGCCCTGTTTTAAACACAGGGAGGAGTTGCTGGGTGAAACACCCTTAACCTTCAGACCTTATTTGAATGCCCTTTCGCTCCCATAGCCAGTCCATTCAAAGCAGTTGCAGCTCTCTGAAGGACAGGAACATCTGTGTCCCATATAAGCCCACCTGTGAGGAAGTTCTCCTCCCACAACCCTCCTGACACATTGCCACACTGGACACTCAACAGGTACCAAGTGACCACCTTGATGATGTCACATGAAACCATGCCCAACTGGCCCAATGGCCTCCTATCTCCTAGGCTGTGAGACAGTTTCTATCTCTCGAATTTGAGATGGATGTCATGAACAAGCATGTGTCTCTGTCTGAAGACAATCCTATTCACCCCATCCTGCTAGAATCTGTGATTAGTGAGCTGCAGCTCACATTCCTATATAGCTTCATGGCAAGAAATGTAGTGTGGGGAGATGGTGGGTTTGGGAAACATGTAGACCTCAGTTTAATACCTAATTCACCTCTCCTACTAGCTAGGCAATTTTGAAAAAGTAGTTTCTCAAACTGTTTCTTCATCCATGGTAATGGAAGCCAGTAATGTCTTCTTTGCAGAGCTGTGAAAATGATTGTTAATGCACGTGTTGCACTAGACATGGTAGAGGAGAGACTGGGGCGGGGACAACTAGAAAGTGAGGGCAGACTGTGTTCAGGGGAATCACATAGGCAACTTGAAATGGGCCATGGCAAGAGTATTCCCACCGCAGAAACCAGTAAGTCCCACCCAGGGGAGTTTATTGTTTTCTGAGATCCCACGTATCAGCACACCCCTGAGTAACAGGCACTCAATAAATCCACCTATTATTAGTAAACTCAGGTAAAACCCATGTTAATTCAAAAATAGAAATACATCCATTGTATAGAACACAAAATCTCTGCTTTTTTTTACAAGAAAAGTAGTATCACATCTGCCCCAAATGGATCACGCAGAAAGATGGATGTATAGCCTCTTTGGTATGTGGAACTTGTCATTTGGATCTATTGCTTTTGCTTATTGAACTTGGGAACATATTTTCTGTTGCTTCTGGTAACTCTGGTAACTATATGACTTGTAAGAATACATTGGCTAAAGCCCAAACTCATAGAAAAAAAAGATGAAACAGTTGTCAATCAACAAACATCCAACATAGGGTTGTATCCTCCACTGATATAAGAAATATGCAAATGATCTGTGATTTGGAAACACAGTCTGCATGAGTGGCAAGAAATAGCACTTATATTTGAATTTAAATAAATATCTTTTGCAAACATTTTGTGTTACAACACGTTTCCGCATATAAGAACTTCAGGCATAGGGAAGGGAAGGGAATTTTTTCAGGTTATGCAGCTAGTAAGTAGCAATGCTAAGATTTGAGTTCTGCCTGTAGATCCAAGAATCTTTTCCCAATAGGGAACAAGAGGTTGCATTATACACTGACATTAAAAGGGACTAAATTTCATATATAGATAATCAGAGAGTAAATGAACTGTAATAAGGGGTTAATTATGTGATCACCAACAATGTAAGAGTCAGCTTGGGTTACTATATCAAAGTACCATAGATGAGGTAGCTTATAAACAATGGGAGTTTATTTCTTACTGTTCTGGAGGCTGGAAGTCCAAGGTCAAGATTCCAGCAGATGGAGTATCCAGTATGGGTCCACTCCCGGGCCAATAAACAGCCATCTGCTCTTTGTGTCCTCATATCGTGGAAAGACAAATGAGCTCCCTGGGGCCTTTTTCTTGAGGACACTCATCCCATTCTTTAGGGCGTCACCTTCACAACCTAACCACCTCCCAGAGGCCCCACCTCCTAATATTATCACCCCTGGGGTAAAGATTTCACCCTAAAAATTTAGGAATTTTGGTGGATAGAAATATTCAGTCCAAAGCAAACAAAAGTTGCAGAAAGAACAGAACAGTTGAAAGGGGGCAGGAACTCTCACATACTAACAAGTGATAAGCAGCCTCATGGAAAATGGGGTGTATTTCCTGTATCTTTACAGATAGGTACACATTTTTATGACATTTCACTGAACATTTAACACACACAGGTCTACATATGATTTTCTTGAATGCACTAAGCCATGTGATGAACGTGTCATGACCAAGACCAACCAGGTGTGCCCCTAGGAGATGTATAATGGTAGTTGCTTCTCCTCTCTGTGGCCGAACAATCTGAACACATCGGGGGAAAGTCAATCAAACCAATATTTTAATTCTATTCCATTCAGACCGAGGCTACTTCGCTTATTGTATAAATGTCTCTTGCTTTTCTTTTCCTACCTTCCTTTCTGGTCGTGTGTGTGTGTCTGTGTGTGTTTGTCTGTGTGTGTGTGTGCGCGCGCGCACGCGTTTCTAATGGTATCCAACCCAAACATGACTCCAAATAATAAAAACTGGAGCAGCAATGGCAACACCACTGCTTGACTGAGAAGAGCAATACTTCGTTTTATATATCATTCACTATTGCAGTAGGCAGCAATTTCACAAAGCCAGGAAAGATTTAGAAAGCGGGGTGGGGGGGTGGTAGACCAATAATATCACTACTCCATCTCCATTATCTTGTAAAGTTGATGGATGTACAATAAGAAGTAATTTATAATGGTGCCCATGACTGTTCTGATTTACAGAAGTAAGGAAAGTTGGAGCTACACAGTGTTTCTATAGCATTTCATATTTGTCACAAGATTTATTGAAAAGGCAGTGATTTTCTGTGGCTCAAATCTGGGTTATCTAGAGCCCAGTTTTGAGTTGAAAGCAAATATCACACCCACATGCCATGTACATCCTAAGTGGCCACTGAAATGACTCAACAGAAAGTAGTAATTGGTATGATCAAAATATATGGTGAATGCTTAAATTTTTAAAAATTTATTACGGTAAAAAACACATTGCCACTAAGTCCCCTCAAAATACCTTCCCAGGCTTCAAACACACTGATCCCAGCATTCCTGCACTTTCTGAAGCAGTTCTGGAAGTCCTCTTGTGTGAGTGTGATCAAAAATACAGTGAATGCTGCTGTCAAGTGCCATCCAATGGAAAGGTAGGCTCATAACAACATACAGTGTGTCTTCATCTATGTTACTCATAGGTTCTAGTACTGTGCAACTTCTGGCTCTTCCCTAAAGTGAAAATGACTGTGAAAAGCAAAAGCTTTGAAACAATTCAGGACATTGAGGCAGACATGACAAACAACTAAAGACACTCAGAAAAGAGAACTTTCAGAACTTCTTCAGGAAGTTGCAAGGACAATGGGATAAGTATGTTTGAATGGAGGGGGAATTCATGCCAATGTGTCTTACTGTAATAATTTTTTTTAATTCAAACGTCCACCATATTTGTCAGTCACCCTGTGCTGGCATTTATCAGTCAGCCTTAGCAGCCACTATCCAGCTTTGAACCACTGGCCAATTGAGGAAGGAGATCATGGTCCTGTTTGCAGCAGGAGGAAGAAGGTCAGGGCTAGAGCAGGAGGAGAATGAAGACCTACTTTCCTCCCTCCTGATGAACAGAGCTGCAGAATTCCCACACACGCTTGTAAGATCCTCCCAGGTTGTTTAATATCTGCCATTTCCTTACCTCTCTACTCTCGACTCCTAGCTGTCCTGTTCCAGGCCCATGGGGTGACCCAGAAGTCACATCCACATGGTCTGAGGTGCTATGTTCTATGTGCCAGCATTAGGATGTCTACAGAACAGTGCCCTGATGTGCTCTGGGCCCCAGCCTTGCCCACCAGTCAGGAAGGTGTGGGTTTGACATGTGCAGGCCAGCATGGGAATACCGGGCAGCCATTCCTGACACAGAACTTGTGCCTCCTTACATTTGGAAGGGATGGCAAGACCACTGAGTGTTGTCACAGGATGGAACATCAGCTTCTCATCACAAAGAGGAGACCAAGCATGCCAAAGCCAGACAGAAGGAGGCTGGTTCCGGGGCGGGCAGGCAAGGGCAGATGCTGGGGCCGACCTTGCTCACCTTTCTTGGGTCCTAAGCACAGTCTCCCACCCTAGGAGCACTTCCAGGCAGGTCCATTAGATCTAGCTTACCAGGGATCCCTAGGGCTCCTGCCCAGCTCCAGCTCTGTCATGGTGGCCTCAGACAGCCCACAGTCCTTGCTCGGCTCCCCCCGGGAATCTCATCTCAGGAAGACATAAATTTGGAGCTCATGTGACTCCTTGGACAAATGACTTTGGACCTCAATTTCCCATCTGTGAAGTAGGGATGAGAATACTATCAACAAAGTGCTAGCAAATGTTGAATAATTAGCTCTCAAAAAGCTAAACAAACCAACAAACAAGAAGAAACTTCTGATTTTATAGCATTTGTTGATTTCCATGGTGTAAATACTTCCACTTAAGCCAGTTTCAAGCTGTGGCCAGGATGTCACTGAATGTGAAGTTGGGAAGAAATGACACAGTTGATTCTTATGACCCAGTTCCAGGATCTTCTAATACCTGTGCAGTGAGGGAACCAGGATGCTTAACTAAGAAGTGTACCTATTTAAAGTACTTAGTGCAGTGCCTGGCACACAGGAGGTGTCCTTATGATAGCTGTGCCTCACAACAGCCAGGCTTCTCTGGTAGGGGCCCTCTTTGTCCTTCAAAATGCTGTCAGTGAACCCCCTCTTCTGAGGATCCAGATTGCCAATGGTCTTTAAATAATAAAAGGCTGTCATTCCTGGTTCCGGATGAATTGCTTCCAGCATCTCCACAGAAGTAGTCCAGACCAGTGTATATGTGCAGAATGTCATGGGCAGGGATTCAATGGAGGCATCTCCCTTGCTCCCATCAAGACAGCAGCATCTCTGTCCTTGTGGCCAGCACCACAGAACTTCCACAAACATACAATCTGCAGGACATCATTTTACTTTTAGCAAGTTCCTAATGCTTTTGCTCCTTTCCTAAGCAACAGCTATTCAACAAAGGAACAAAGTCACATTGTTCAAAGCAAATAATCCCAGTATCAGTTGGAACAAATACATAATCACCCTCTCAGACTCTCTCCAAACCCAGCTGGACAAAGCAGGGTGGAAATTCTCGAGGCTACAAGGCCAAAGAACATACCTTTATCTGTTTTCAAAAGGCCTCTCTCAAGTGTAAGCTTTATGTGGGCTCTTCCCCCTCCCCTCACGGTTCCTAGCCTCCTTTTAGAAGCCTGAAAATAGTATGTCTTTCCCTTCTGATGGGTCTATTCCCCGTGACTAGATTGATTTTTCCCCCACCCCATGTTTTGAGGAAGACAAAGGTTCTCTTTGCTTCCCTGTTCATTTCCTGAGGTTTCCATAATAAAAATATGGCTTCACCTTTTAATGTAGTCTTCCTATGTGTTGGACTGAATGAACATTTTGGATCCTTCTTCCATTAGATATCCTATCACTCTACAAAGGATTGCTACTTTTCCAGTCTCCTCCCATGAGGTAATCCTGGGAAATGGGCAGAAGGACATGCTGCATGGAAGGCCTTTCTGCTACTTGCAGACATGTGCAACAGACCTTTGGCAGCCCTATGGGTTTGTGATAAGCAGCACACAGGGAAACTGTTGGGGAACTCGTGGCCAGCAGTGCACAGGATCCGAACACCCTGACATGGTGGAATGAAAGAAGGTTGGGACGGAAATGAAACTAGACTGGCTTTTAGCCATCCCTGAACACCTGGTGTGGCCTCTTACACACATTTTTATAAAAATGACTCTATCAAAAAAATAAAAATAAAAATAACTCTAAAAATAAAAATAAAAGTGACTGCTTACTTGGCAGCACTGACCTGGTGGAGGTTCAGGGGAGAGCATCCAGGCTGCAGGACAGAACAGATGAGTCACCCTGGGAGTTTGACTTGGGAAAGACAACCTTGCCTGGAGGGACAGGAGGGCGGGGCCTCAATGACTCCCAGGAGAAGGACTGTATTTTAAGGAAGGGCAAGATTGCTGGATTTCTCCAAGTATTAAGGGTGAGGGAGGCAGACAGAACAGCTTAGGGCAAAATGGCAGAGCCTCCAAGTGCAGTGCACACAGACCTGTGTGACCATGGCCTTGATTGGCCAAGCTCTCCACTTCTTAGACAGTGGGTAGGTGAAATGACTCATTCTTTTAAGATTATTAATTTAGTAAAAAATTAGGTATTAAGTGCATTCTGGGGTCTGGGCATATTGTGCAACGGTAAATTCAAAAGGAGCATAAGACACCCACACCTGGTACCCACTCTTCCTCCCCCTCACCATCCTCAAGGTCCTTCTTCAAGCCATTAAAGGCCAATGTGGCCGGAAGTGACAACTCCCTGCTCAGAACTCTCAAGGTGATTATTGTGCGTGTAATTCAGTTTGCTACGAAATGGCACTAGGAGACTACTCCCATGGTTGTCTTGAACTGTTATTTACATTTTAAAGTATTATTTAATTATATATGTGATTAAACCCAGGACCTTTGCACTGAGCTACAACTCCAGCCCTTTTTTTCATTTTGAGACAGGGTCTCACTAAGTCAGTAACTTTACCATGCTGGGCTCAAACTTGCTATTCTCCTGCTTCAGAGAGTGCTGGTTTTCTATTCATTTTTAAATCAATTTATTTGGGACCTAACTCATGTACAACAAGATACACAGCATTGAAGTGGCCAGTCTGATGATAGATGCGCCCAGGTAAGGATAGACCATCCCACTATGTCCTTAGCCTTTGCCCCTTCCCCACCCAATCATTGATGCAGGCCACCCAGGTAACCAATGATGTGACCCTCATCATAGCTCAGGTTGTGCTTTTGGAATCAGTGATTGGTGTTGGTCACTCCCTCCACTATTATATTAGGAACTCTTAAATGGTAGAACATGCATTTTATAGACAATGACAATTCAATTAGCCCACATTGGGGGACCTTGTGTGACAAGTCACTGGGTAAAGAGCTCCAAGGTTGGGCAACAAAGACTGTAGGACACATCCCTGCCCTTCAGGAAGTCACAGTCTAGCTGGAAAAGCACACACACATGCACAGATGCATGGAGAAAACAACCCTAAATTTCTTTTAACAGGACCCAACCAATCATGGACTGAACCCACTGAAACTGTGAACCAAAATAAACCTCCTTTAAGTTTCAAGTGTTGGATATTTTGTCCCAGCAACAGGCAAAATAATACATTTGTTTTTCCCTGAAAGTCATTATAAGTAGATAGAAATAGAATTTGGTTGCTTGTTTTTCAAGAGTTTGAAATGCTGTTAACTTATAATCAATAATAATGCTACCTGAGGACTTTATACTTTTGAAGTGATTTCAGACTATTTATGTCACAGACTCTCACAGCAATCCTGGGAGTCTAATATGTGGGGTATTTTTATTATAATTTATATTATTACTCCTGCCACAACTGCTTTTGTTCTGGATTTTTCAGAGGGAGAAAATGAGACCTAAGGGCGTAAGAACCTTTCCAAGGGAACCGTGGCTATTCAGCGGGACTTGTACCTGAATCTCACAAATGCATTTCAATCATCTGCTACTGAAGAAAGAAGGATCTGCCAGAAAGATGTGTCCGGAAGACTGTGTTGTTGAACCCAGTCTCTCAGCTTTCATCCCAAACACACATGGCTAAGGGTACCTGAGAGGAGGATTAGAATAAGTCAGGATCAGGATCCGATCTGCTATTTTTCTGATTTTTTTCTTCTGTAATACAAGGGTTAGATATTTCATCCTTAAACTTTCTGCCCTCTGTGACCCTTGGGGCCACAGAAAGGGAGTTGCCTGCACTAAGAATGGGGAGGCATCCCTGAGTCACTTCCCCAGTGACGAGGGACTCTGGCCTGTCCTTCCACCTGGCCCCTGCTGGCTCTCCCAGCCTGCAGCTTCTTTTCTCTGCCTCCCTGGAGCCTGCCAGCCTGGGCTGAGTCTGGGGCAGGCAGGCCCCGGCAGGCAGTGCTGTGACACCCAGGGCCTCCCTGGGAACACAGAGGACTTCAAGAGGGACTGGCCTGGAGGAGTTCACCACTGTTGTCTTTTTTCTCCTGGTAAACCTTGTGCAACCAGGAACCTGTAAAGTGAGGCAGTGGCCAATTGTGAGAAACCACAGCCTTCAAACAGAGCTTCTGCAGAGCCATCTGGACAGGCTGAGCCTCCCTCAGGGGCCTCTTTCCAAAAACCCAGCTGCCTAATTTGGAATCTCCCAAAAAGCTTGTTTGCTTTTGTGTGCACGTGATCTCTAAGACAGTTTGCTAAACAACTTGAAAGAATCATCTGCTTCTACCTCTATTTATTCACCACCTGCTTCCATTTTAATCCAGGACAACCTGACTTCCATCAAACCTACCAATCCATCACCCAACACCTGATCCCCCAAATATACATAATTGTCCTCCGCATGTCATACAATCACTCTGCTCTTGAAACACACACACGCTCTGAAAGGGCTGCAGAAATGAATCTTCCCTCAATAAAATTCCTGTGCGTGCACTCAATTCTCTCCACTTCACCGCAGTTAGGCAGTCAACAAATAAAGACCGTAGTTGGTCATCGCAGGGAAGAGAAGGCATTATTAGAAGAGGAGTCAGCTGCTTGCAGCTCACAGCATCTAGGCTGAGCAAGGGAAATTCTGCTCTGTCCTTCCCCTCTGCCTGCAGGAGGACACCATCTTTGGCCGTAATAACTGCCCAGAACATTCTGAGTTTGCATAAGTTCTCAGCCTAAAGTCAAATAAAAAATGAAATCTTACATGTAAACATGACCTTACACTCACTGGAATCCTCCCCCTTCTCCCAGACACAGGAGTCTTGCTCAGAGCATCCTTGGGCTGTGAGCTGTGAAGAATGGCTGGTGGGGGGAAACACGTTAGTGCAGGAAATCAATTCGCTGTCAGCGGCGCTGTTGGAGTTGGGCTGAGTTACTTCTCTCCGGCAAATGGACTCAGGGACTTTGAGTAATGGGGAGGAAAAGCTGCCAGAGGCCAGAAGTGGAAGCTCCTAGACCTCTTCCTCCCCCACACTTGCTTTTACATAGAAGCAGAGCACAGTGGCAATGGGAGAGGATCATGAGCTCAGGAAAGAGGCAGGTAGGAGTTCGCTCTTCCATCAGTGCAATTCACTGGGTCCTAAGCCCCTAAGTTTCATCTTCCTTTTCCATCAGTTCCTGCCCACTTTAATGCAAGAGGTGAGAGGGCAGGGTGCAGACTAACATGAGGTAGAAACAGTGAAGCCACCTGCCAGCAGAGCAGGAGTTGGGACTGTGGCCAGGAGCAGTAGCTAAGAGCGAGCATCACCATTTCTCTGTGTGGAGAACAGACAAGGGCCTGGAAGAGGTGAGAGCACACTTTTCCTTCTATGCAGAAGCTTGTATGCCACAAAGGCCCAACACAGGAGGGAGTGCAATAGAAAATGCAGTAGGGTAAACGTCCCTTCACCATCCTCAGTCCCCTGAATGGTTCAGCTCTGGGGATTCGTTCTGTTATTTGTGCTGTTGATTTCCTCCAGCTTGAACATTCATTTTCCAGAAACCTCCATCCCTTAGTACAGTTTTGTGTTTGCAGATACAATCTATAAAACAGTTTGAAGGGAATAGAAATATGTCTGTGAAAAGGAATAGGAAAATTACCAAGAAGCTAGTTAAGCTTAAATTTCCTTCATGTACTGAGAATGAGCATTAACACAGAAGAATTAAATGCAATGTGAATTTGTCCACATTGCTTTTAAGGAGCACACTGGAATGCCACATGCATGTAAGAATCAATTCAGAGTGACCAAATATTCAGATGAGCATAGAAGAGACAAGATGACAAAATAAGATGCTCTCTAAACACACAGCATGCCCAGCTGTCAGAGCACGGACTCCTGGTTTTACAAACCTCGGGTAGAAAAGAGACGACTGTAAGAAGATGACCTCCATGTGATAACCACATTCAAATTAGATTTCAGAGATCCCTGATCTAAGCTGCAGAGATTGCGGGTTGAGTCCATTTTTGTCTCAGGAGTTTCCAGCGTCCCACAGCATTGCCTGGTTTTGCTTTCTTTGCCTTTGTCTTTCTTTCTTTCCCTGTTTCCCTACAAACCAAACATACTTGCTCTTCCAGCTTCACAAAGAGAAAACTATTCCAAGAGGAAATCACTTCACAGCAAATGAGCCCTGGGAAGAATTAAAGACTGAGGGGCCCTTGTAATGAGATTAAGGGAAAAATGCTTTTGTGCATCCAACTTGGGCCTGTTCTCATATGCCAGAGAAGCCAAAACAAACACAGCCATTGTTTCGGGAAGGAAAAGGTTAACAAGCTATGAAAACAGAATTAGAGATATTTCTAAAGCATGACCCTCAGCAGAGTGAGTAGAATCCAGCCTGCCCAAGCAGCAGCATCCCCTCCTTGCTGGTAGTTATCCTGCAGCTCAGGGGCCAGCGGGCTGTGATACTTCAAAGGGACAGAGGAGAGACAGAATCTGCATAGCAGCAGAGCTGCATCCACTGGGTTCAGGGGAAGAAGACACTCGGTCCCTCATCTCAGAGATTAGCTTAGAAAATATTGCCTGTGGGTCATGCAGAGCTCAGAACTCACACATTATGTCCCCTCTGGCAAAACAACTAGTCTGGAAATGGTATTCTGAACTTGTTTCCAGATCTGGTCCCTTAGTGACACTGAGAACACGATCCATGCCTCAGTTTCCCCTTCTAATCCACTGATGTTTGCTGCACACCCACTGAGTCCCAGGCTAAGGACTTCCTGCCATGACCTTGAAGTTGTAAGGGTCCCATCCTTGTCCTGAAGGGTCTCACAGTCAAGGTAACATGCAAAGAAATGATTGTTATTGTAGTGCCTCACGAACGTGCGGATAATGTTCATCCAACATTAGAGCTGCAGTTATGGTGGGGTGAGTTCCCAAGCCAAGAACTCATAAGAAGTATTTTCTCACCATGCTTCATCCACCCCAAAAAGATCACCAGTGCCCATGACAGCCCAGGCCGTCTTTAATACACTGTTTCTATATCCCGGCACTTAAGCATAAATGCTGTTGATGATCATCACAAGCAAGGTTTTACAAATGGAATCAAAAATCCAAGCAAAAGACAGAAACAGATCCAAGTGTCACAGTATCTGCTCAGGTTCCTAGCTTTTTCCACCAACACTTAAAATCTCCCTCATCACATGCCAGTCTCAGCTCTGCTGGGCTGAAGCACTATTGGCATTTAAAGTGAACTTTCTGAGCAGAGCTCAGAGTGAGCGGAATATTCCTGATGTCTCCAGGATTTTTTTATACTCAGCACCTCACAGTCCTGGCTGGTGATTTCCCACAGCCTGATGTGATGACATTCATTTCCATACCTCAAAAAGCAGATGTGGTATTAAGAGGCATGTGGGGTAGCGTGGGCTTAGAGTGGAGCCTATCTAATGGCAGGGCTCTGGTGATCTTTTTACTGAGACACGTGACAATCAGCCAAGAAGTTGGCAATACTTTAAATTTGATGTGAGAAGCTAGAAGAACAATTGTGCTTCCTGGTCCCTCTTGATTCAGAAGAGAAATAACCTATAATCTACTGTTTGGCCCCCTGGTTAACAATTAAATCCCAATAGTTTTGATAACTTAATGTGAAGTTAATCAGTCTTTTTATTTTCAGATCTATATGTGAGATTTGAATTTTCCATGCAAATAAAATTCTCATTTCATATTCATTTCATTCCTCAGACATAAGGTTTCTTTGCATGTATTCAACATTATCTGGAACAAAAATGACTAATCCTAGACCAGCTTCCGCTTATGCTTCTGGGAGATTTCCCCTTCCTCCCTGCCCTCCCCAGTTGGGAATTTCTGTTGTGTTAAATACCCTGGCACTCAATCCATTGGGCATTTTATGGGAAACAAGGAATTTGGTGTTTGTTTTGGTTCCCTTGATGGACACAGTTTACATCTGACATCTAAAAAGTCATGTTCATTTGTAGATCTTCTAAAATATTTTCCATATTCAAAATATAAGGTATGAATGGAAACGATAGTAAATGTTTAAATGTTTTAAAGATTATTACAGTAAAAGACATTGCCATTAACTCCCCTCAAAATACTCCTCACTTCAAACACACTTGACCCATTTTGTTCATGCCACTTTCTGAAGTTGTTCTAGAAGTCCTCTTTCTTTAGTTGCACTGTCATGGCTGAATCAACTCAAAACTTTTACCTTTGATGGTCATTTTGACTGGGGAAGAGCCAGAAGTCACATGGTGCTAGATCCAGTGAATAAGGTGGACAAGGACCCACTAATGTTTTTTACAAACTCACCTTTCCATTGGATGGTACTTGGCAGCAACAGTTACTGTCTGTTTGATCACACCTCTCATAAAGACACTCATGAAGAAGGATGGGATCAGCATGTTTGAAGTGAGAGGGAGGATTTTGAGAGGACCTCCCACAGGTTCTCTTCCTTCTCCTTCCACATACCAGCCCAAGTGACACTTTGCAAATGGAAAGCAGGTAGTACTGCCCCTGTTCAAGCCCTTCGGATACTTCACCCAGGGAAGGACTGAGATCCTCTCTTTGCCCACCCTGTGTCTACTTCCTCTCCAATCTCATGTCCTCCTACCCACCCAATTTCACTCCACACTGGCTTCCTTGCTGGTGCTTCCATGAGCCACCCATGTTCTCCTGAGAGCCTCTGCCCTACTGCTCTTTCCAACTGGACCTCTCTTCCCTGCAGGGCTCTGGCTTTCCTCACCTCCCAGGGGCCCACCCGGACCTCCAGTGGATTTGTTGCCACATCAGCCCCACCTGCTTGCTCCCAGCATGGCTGGTCTCTCTCCTCCCACTCTGGTGTCTGTTGCTTGATTTGTTAGTTTCACTTTTTCCCACTCCTTTCTCACCTCCCATGAGTTTGAGGATCTTTGTTTCATTTACTGATATATCCTTAGCACCTAGAACAGTGCCTGACATAAAGTAACTACTCAATAGACACTTGTCAGATCCATGGATGACTGCAAGAACTGGTACATGGTGCTGGAAAGAGCATAGGTTAAAATTAGGTGACCAAAGCTGCCACCTACTAGCTGTGGGATCTTGGGCAAATCACTTTAGCTTTTTGGGTTGGTTGGATATAATCGTGAAAATAAAGCAGCTGAGATAGTGTTAGACGTATCCAAACAGCTAAAGGCAGTTAGTGGCATGGTTATTACTGTTGTATATGCCAACACCTGCTATAATATAGCAATAATCTCCAGAGTCTGTTTCAGCCCAGTGTCCCAAGTGGAACCATAAACTAAGGACCAGGTGAGTGATCTTTGGCACCTTCCAACCCTCCCTCCTCTCTGTCCTTGCTGCTCTGTTTAGAGAGAAGGAGGTAGGTGGAGAGAAGTTGTGTCCTTTCCAGAGCAATAACATGCTCAGAAGCTCTGCCCTGCCTGGCTTCCCCTGGACCTTCGAGTGGTCAGGGCTGGCAGAAAGAGGCTGACTTTTTCAACTTCCCTTCCCTCAGCCAGCTCAAACCAGCTTTGTAGTCAGCAGCATTCCTCCCAGAGGCGCAAGAGCCAAGACAGAGGGCATGAATTCTGGGTCTCAGCTCCACTCCTGCCTGGTGAGTGGCATTGAAATGTCCCTACCAGTGCTCACTTTTCTCATCTGCCTCTCCAATGGAGTGGGAGTGAGAAGTAAATGAAATACAGGTACCTTGCACTCACTAGGGCTCAATGGACCATGGAAGGAGAGCCCAGGGCAATAAGTACTCTCTTTTAAATAATATATATGTCATGCCATTTAAAACTTGTTCATCATCTACAAGCTTTGACTAAACAGTTTGTACAAATGAGAGACTCTTGTATATTGGGTCATAAGTCTATCTGTGGTCAGTAACAGTGTCTCCTAAGCTTACGAGAGATCTAAAGCTCTCCTCACCCAGGAGATAGCCAGCACTTTTTACATCTTTCCAAAGGAAATTAAGTCACTGATTAGGGCTTCTCCTGCAGTAGTGAGATGACTGTTTTCAGAGGCATTCAAGAGGTGGTAGGGCAACACTTAGTTAACTGGATGAGTCACCTTTGGCTAAGGCCGCCCCATGTCTGAGATCTGTGACCTCAAAGATGCTGCCTCCTCTCCTCACTTGCTTCCCACTTCTTCCCATTGCTCAGCTCACCATAGAGTAGTTATCAACCGGAAGACAAAGACACAAAACAAAGAGCAGTGCCCAGAGGACTCTGAAACCAAAGCCAAGAACATAGCAAGGTCACCCTAGGGATATACATTGAGTAGAGAAACAATGAACATCCTGGCAGAGAAGCATGTGCTCAGAGGAAATAGCCACACTCTCCAGTTTTGTTATGGAGGATGAGCTAAGAGGAGCTCCCTGGGTGACAGAAGGGTGTAAATTTGGTAAAGAAGACAAAAAGATTCTTCCATTTTGGAAAGTGCTCAAATTCTAGACACTGCTGAATACTCAGGGGCACAGCCAGGGCTGGAGGTAAAAATGCACCTGTAAAAAGATGCTTCCAGAACCACAGGAAGCTTGCGACCCAACTTACAAGGCAGTATTTTTGTGACACTTCTCTGCAATTCTTTGCTCCCCCCTTTCCAAAGTGGTCCAGCACCAGAGTGTGTGTTGCCATGGCAACAGCCTCCGTGGGGGAGCCACACAGCATTACTCAGGATTCACATCCCTGCTTGTTTGTCTTCCTTCTCTCTCCTCTATGCCTTCTCTTTATCTGTAAATGGAAAGCAGATCATGAGCAACATGGCCCTGAAGCTGACAATTTCTGGAGGAAGAGAAGAGGAGATTTCTTCCTGGGGATTATTTTCCCCACAGGGTTCCTTTGTCACCACACACAACTTGCCCATCCCTCCAAACCAGTGCTGGAAGGAGCATCCCAGAGAGGTCCACAGGGCGAGCTGCAAACTCCCTATGGCAACTGCCATTGGCATCTGACTTTGGCTTTAGGACAGGTTCTTAACTGGCAGAGGAATGAGCCTGCAGGCTTTTACAAGCTATGTGACTTCAAGAAGGGTCAGGCAGGTGGGATTAGTGCCAGCTGAGGAAGGATCCTGTGTCTCTGGCCCTGCTGCTGAGTGCTCATGGCCTGTCCTTTAAGGCCCTGCCTTTCTTCTCTTGCTTCTCATCCTCTTCTTCCTTTTTCTCCCTTGTTTTTAAATTCTCTTCCTGCCTTCCAAACCAAGGCCCAAAGTATGGGACAAAGCAGGCAAGGTCAAAGACAGGCTTGTTCAGGTGGGTTTGGGGAGGCTATCACCCTGGTCCAGGACTGGCTCTGATTCCTCAGAGTTCTTGGGGTGACAAATGACAGCAGGGGGTAACCCACTCACCTTCTCTTCCCACCTTTCCTTCCTGTGAGATGAGGCTCCTTACACTGCTGTCCGTGCCATGTGGCACCACAAGTCCCTGGTCGCTCTTACACACTTGCTCCTGATAGAAAAGTGGACTTGCAAGTGCCTCCCACCCCTGAACAGGGTAGATGTCATGATAGAGACACCATTTTTGGAGGGAATCATTAGTTGGGCTGACCTGGCCCAGAGCTTAGGCTATTTTGTGTCTTTGTAGCTTCACTTCTTGCTTTTAAAAAAAAAATTATATATCTTATTTTTTAAACAGTCTATTCATAGTATTAAAATTTTTAAATATTTTAAAGAATTTAGGATGAAATTCTCCCATTCCTGCCCCTTTCCAAGAGCCTGCCAATATTACCAGTTTGTACCAGAGATATTTAAGGTATTTACAAGCCAATATGTATGTGCACTATTAACATCGATTCCTAAAAAGTGAAGTTTTGGCATTGTTGTCTGACCAGTAAATGTACCCTGTCCTGTTTTGCACCCGATTCACTTTAACAATGACAAAGTTTATACTTTGTTCAAGTATCTGTATTTAGACTAAGTAATTTCTGAATCATCACAGACATTCTATTTTTGTTCACTGCTTTTAAGAATCACCATCCTCTCCTAACAGTCCCTAGGACAATAAGGAAGGGACACAGATAGCCAGGGTGTGTGGGCTCCTTTCTACCTGGCCTGGAGCAGGTGTTTAGTGATAAGTGGCAAAAGCAGAAGATGATAATAACATGGCAGAGACGGCTGGATTTGGAGAATCCTCTGCAAACAACAGAAGGAGAGACAGTGGCTGCTGGGGGAAGAGGGGCACTTTGCAGCCTCGTGCCCCATAGAAAAGGAGAGAAGGTAGATGACAAAGACCCACAACCTCCAGATGGTCTTGGAACTGGCTAGGAGGGAGAAGAGAATCGGCCAGGCTGCTTATTTGGCTTTAACTGACTGCATCCATATTTTAGTCAAAGCTGCTCAAAATGGCTCATGTGGGCAGATGGGGCCTGAGTCAGCCCGTCAGTAACATCCCTCCAGCTTTCTCTGGGCTCAGGGCATAGAATTGGAGCCATGGAACCAGAATCAAGAAAGAAAAGATTCAGCCTGCCCCTGTGAAGCCAAGGAGCCAAGGGAAGCAGACAAGACCAATTCAGCAAAAAAAAAGACTCAAAAGCCCATTAACCCAAGCCAGGACACATGATCACATAGGGCTAGGCCTGAGACAAGCTTCCCCAGCCTCATTCTCTGGTAGAAAGGGAAAAGATGATGAATTCCTAGTGGCCCAGCAACTCAGGGCATGACTGACCAAGCTGATTGGAGGCAGAGCACCAAGGTGGGCAGACACTGCCCCAGGATGGTGTCCAGCCCTGCCGATACCAGTCAAGGTACACAGGAGAGTCCTTGTGGCAAGTTCCATCCTTGGGGCACTGTGTGATGAGAGAGGCTAGATGAGGAGCCAGGAGGTAAAGACAAAGGTCAGAAGCCAGAAGTGGCCCACAGCTCTGTGCTGGACAGGCAGGCTGGTGCAACCCCTGGAGAAGGAAGCTGGAGAAGTGACCAATGAGTGACTCTGTCTGGGATGAGTCAAGGGAAACTTCTGGCAAGGGGTTTCTTCTCTGTGATGTCCAGCAGGCCAGCAGGTGGCCAGGCAAAGGCAGATACTCTAAGCACACTCTAACTAGTCTGCAATGACAGGCTGGGTCTATTCTCTAAGGTGTCCCCTGCAAAATAAGATGGAGTGGCTTGGCCAATGTGGTCACTGCTGCTGTCACTGGCACCTGGTCTGCCAACCATCACCCTCCCTGTGCTGTGAGAAGGCAAAGGCTGAGCTGCCCCAGCTCACAGCCTCCCATGTCCTCCTCAGTGTGAGCATCTCTGGCCTTCCACAGCCCTGAGCCCGTGGCAAGCTGGACCTGTTCACCCTCAGCCCCACATCATCTCCTTCCACTCCCACCCACTCTCCTACCAGGTCAGTGGCCTGGACATGCTGGCCCTGTCTGGCTCAAAGTTGGCATCGGCTCTCCCCTATGTCTGTGGATCTCATCCCTGAGGACACCCAGGCACACTCCCTCACCTCCTTGAAGTCTTCACTCAACTATCACCTCGATCCAAGAGCCCACTGACCACCTACTGAGATCTGTGCCCTCTCTTCCTCCTCCCTCTTTACTCTGCCCCATTCTTTAAGCACTTTCTGCCTTCCAACAATCTCATTTGATTTCCTTTCACGTTCATTGCTTTGTCTTTCTTCCCAGAACATAAACTCCTAGGACAGAGTTTGGGCTTATTTTGTCCACAGGTAAACCCAAGCACCTAGACAATAGTGGCAAACCTATGGCATGCATGCTGCAGCAGGCTGTTTGTTATCAATTAAAACTCTAAAATGTTCACCATCACTGACCTAAGACAACTGTCTGGCAAACAGAAGGCACATTATAAAGATTTGTGGGTTGAGCGGGACAATCTTATCACTATAGCACCACCGCTAACACAAAGACCATCTTGATTACCTACTGTGTGCCGGGCAGCCTAACACCTTTACATACAACTCTGTGCAGCAATATTGCCTTCATTTTACATACGAGAGACAGTGGCTCAGGGAAGTTTGATCCCTTCACCAGGCCTGCCGAGTTGGGAAGTGGCGCAGGCAAGTGTGGATGACCAGGTCTGGCTGGTCTCAAGGCTTGGGGTCTGCCCTGCACAGAGTTCCTGTTATAAATGGGATGGCTGTGTGGTAGGGCACTGCCAGAACCTTGATGAGGACCCAAGGAAACCACACACTGAACCAAGTGAGGCATTGCCAAGGTGGTGACCGGTATCCTGAGTGACAGCTACGGTTCCACCACAGCAGCCCTCTCTCATGCTGGGCCCAAACACAGACCTCCTACCCAGGCTTCCTGCCTGCCCTCACTCACCCTTAGACACCTTATCCACACAACAAGGTGATGTGTAAAGATTGTAAACCACCTGGGCAAGGTGACTCATCCCTGTAAACCCTACACTTTGGGAGGCTGAGGCAGGAGGGTCACAAGTTGGAGCCCAGCCTGGACAATCTAACAGTGTAGGGAGATCCTGTCTCAGAATTAAAAATAAAAAGAGCTGGGGATGTGGCTCAGTGCCAAAGCCCTGAGTTCAAGTCCCAGTATCAAAAAAGAAAGAAAAGAAAAAGATATTTGCAAAACAAACCCATCAGTGCCATCTTGTCAATAAAAGCCCTCTAACCATTCCTGTCCAGTTCAGAACAGCTCCTGAAAGTCCTTTCCTGCATGCAGGGAGTCCTCACATTCCAGCCCTGCCTTCCCTCACCTTTGTCCCCTCCCTGACTTGCCCTCTGTTCCCTGGCTGTCTCATACCTCCAGGCGCATTCCTGCCCTACAGCCTTATTCTAGCCTCTGGTTCTGCAGTGCTGCTCTGGGTCTTGCAGAACTGGCTCCTGCTTCCACCCAAGTCTCAAGGTCACATCCACTGCCCAGGTCCCCTCTCCTGTCCTGTCCTGGTTCTCCATGGGGTGGTTATCATTGTGTGATATTTCCTAGTTTCTTTTTGCTGTTCTTCATTTGTTCAAGGTCTCTACTCAGCAAATTGGGAGCCAGTTCTGTGTCCATGTTCACAACCACCTCCCTGGCTCCAGGAGGCCCCAGGAGAGGGCAAAGCAAGCTCGGGCCTTTGGGCTGGAGGAGTCATAGCTGTCAGCAAATATAATCCACTTGGGCAAAGGGGAGAGTTGGGTTCTTCAGGGAGTTCACTTTGGTTCTTAGGAGAGCCACAGCAGTCAGGCATATCCCACCCAGCATGGAGGCACAATAGAGAAGCCCAATTTCTGGAAGGAGCCTGAAAAGGGGAGAGAAACCTTGGGAGGTCAGGAACCAGAAAGATTCGGGACACAGCAAATAGCGATGACTCAGAGAGGGAAGAGAACAAAGGGAGAGACACAACCCAGTGCTGCCAGCTTCCCACACATGGCAGGGTGGGCTAGATCATCAAGGTCAGGGCCGAGGTATCCTTTTCCCTTCCAACAGTCTTAACACACACTGAACCTGCACCACTTCAAGAAGCATAAAAAGGATGGCTCTTCACTTAAAATTACCATCCTTGCTGCTGTTTTTCTATCTTTATGATTGTTGATCTTAATTACCAGTTGGGTTTTTAAATATTTTTGTGAGTTCCAATGAATCATGTAGATAAAAATATATACAAATAGACCAGTTCTTGCATTTATTCACAAGTGAGGAGGATGCCAGCAAGAATGATTTTTGGGTTTCCATTATTTGTCACCGAGTAGAGCCACAGGCCTGGGTCACCATCAAAGCATGAGTCAGCACCAGGGAACCACTCTGAGATTTTAGTATCTCTCTTGTTCTTTTTAGTGTTCTTTTTTCCTTTTCTTCTCTCTTTTTTTTTTTTTTTCCTGCTCCTACTGGTATCACTGCATTCCCCTTTAATGGCGAAGGAACCAGATCAATGAAGGTATCAGAAGACTTATCTGGCAGATCTTCTTGTCTTCGTTGTTACCAATTGTCAGAGCACGGTCTGATTTGAAGACCTGGAGGGTAGATGGATGCTCTGTTTGTCTCTGCTGGCTCTTTCTGTTTTATCTTCATGTTTCTGGAAGTTTGGTTTTAAACATCAGGATTTGCCAGCATGCTGTGAGCACATGTCCCTCCATGATTGAGGTAATAGGACAGCACTTTGAAAGTGGCAAAGTATATATGTTGTAAGAAGCTCTGTTGTTGTTCCCTTCCTCCAGGCATTAGCCTGGCTCCTCCCTGATTTCATTTCTTCCCTGTATTATACAGATCCCAGGTTTTACTGTCTAGGGAGCACCTAAGGTCCCCCAGGCTGCCAGGGATCTCTCTGGGGCCTGTGATGGGGGAAAGGAAGGAGGTAATAACCCACTTTTGTTTTCCTCAAGGGACAGGTGCTCAGCTTGATGTCCACTCTACCTGGCAGAAAGCTACATTGCCCTGTCCAGAACCAGCCTCCTCACTTTTCCCTTAAATCCACTTCTAAAATCTCACTTAGCTAATCCACACATCTCCATAAGTAGCCTCCAGCAGGTCTGACACGCTGCTTTCCCTTGTTTCCTGGGAACTGGAGTGGACCATCTATGGATAGAGCACCGTGGAGCTTCCCAGCCCGGGCTGCCTAGGAGGAGCTGAGCCTCAGAAGGAACCCTGGGGCCAGGCAGAGCAGGGCTTCGGAGGACTGTTGCACAGGACACACAGTAAACGTCCCTGGGGGCACTGCAAATGAGGACCACAGCCCTTCCCAAAGACACCCGACAGGTCTGGGCAGGAATCTCCACCTGGAGACAGACACTGTTCTCCTTAACCACGTGTGATGTTTACAAATTGGAATTATACCAAAGAATCAAGGTATTGGGCCTCTCACTAGTTTGGACCTTACTAGATTATACCTCTCTGAGGTCACATGTGCTTCCATGTGGCTTTGTATACCAGTATTATTCAATAAATGTGTCCGAATTGAGGAGAATCTTTGCAGCAAAAGTCACCCTGTGACTTTCTTAGGAAATGGGTCTTCTGCCTTCCCTAAATGGCAAACGATGTGACCCAGACACTAAGGTGATTTGTGGCTTAGGAAATAGGAGTCTGGGCCTGGCACTGACAAGATGCTGCAGTAGGGTGTGTACCTCACAGCTGCTCATACTGATCTGCTAAAGCAAGTGTGTTCCTAGGGCAGGCAAGGGCGGGCATGCTGAGGTTGAATAGTTGGCCTTTATTTTTTTCGCTTGATATTTCCTGAAGCTTTATATTATCACATGCAGTTATAAGGAGATGTAGATATTATACATGTTTACCTTTCCCTGGTTTTATACAGTATCATATGGTAAAAATTTGTATACTAGCCTCAAGGATATTTTCTGGCTGAATATTAGAGGCATTTCTCATTATCTTAAAAAAAAAAAAAAAAAAAAAGACCAAAAAACCCTACCCAGGCTTTCTACTGTTATTGTGCATAAAGTGATGTAAATGTGGGTGCCACTGCAATGAACGCCACAGTTAGCAGAACTAAATGCTCCAAATTTGGGCTGTGACTAAACAGCATGACTGAATGGGTCGTTTTCCAGTTGCTTGCTGGCCCTGTCCTCTCAGGATGGCTGGTGAGCAGATTGCAACTGCTCAGGTGGGTCCATGTGGCCCAGAAACCCCACCTGCATTCCCAGCACCTTGAACATTCATCTTGATTTGTCTGAGGAGCCAGGAGTTGGAGCCCACTGCGGTGACTTCCCTGAGTTCTGACTGGGCAGTTAGACCCCCTACCTTTTACTGATGAAGAATAGAGCTTTGGTCTCTCCAACAAGGCCTTATGTCGCTCCAGGTTCTATGCGGACATTGGGGAAACCTAAAGTACAGCCACTGTCCCCAGAATTCACATGCCAGGTGGACACTAGGCACACTGCAGAACAAGGTGCTCCAGTACACCTGACAGTACCCTGCAGAGGCCCTGGATGCACGGCACTGACCAGGGAGCCAGCCCCTTCTCAGACCGTGTTCACAAAAGTGTCAGCCTCCTTCACTTTCCATTGAGCATCAGCACTAACGATGTCTTTAAAGTTTTGCCTGTAGTTCTCACTTCATCATAGAATACTGTACTTGGGAGAGGTCACCTGCCAAAATGGGAAAATGGAAGCAATCAGGGGAGCATGTGACTTGCTCCAGGTCTCCAGGTTCCTGTTCATCCAGGGGCTTAATAAGAAGCCTGCCCTGGGCTATGGGGAAAAGTAACGACAAACTAGTGGCCCTAGTGACAAACCAGGGACTCCCATACCTTGGGGAGGTCCACTTAGTGACTCTCCTAGTACTCTAGAGCCCATCTGCACCCTCTGCAGACACATGAAAGTCCCAGGATTATCCTGAATAGCCTGGCAGAAGCACCATGTGTGCCATCATCATACATTCATGCTCCAAAACTCCCTGCAGCAAGGAGGAACCTTCCTGTCTTCCTGTCTGAGAAGGCAGCCTGGGAATCAGTGCATTCACCTGAGATGTTTCCACTGGCATTCTGGAAAGGAACCAGGGCCTGGGAGGGCTTTGAGCAGCCCCTGAGGGACAGCTGGCCCCCAAGGCTCTGCAGGTGGACACTAGAGATGCAGGTTCATGACCCACCACTGCCTCCCATTGGTAGTGCTCTTGGAAGAGTTCAAGTTGAGTGCCACACTCTCCTGGCCATTGTGCACATGGTCTTATACTCAAAGGTGCAGTGAGGGACTTGGGGCACCAAAAGAACAAGCTTTCCAGATAAAAATTATAGCCATGACTAATCTAGGGGTGCAGTACCATTTTAAACATGACTACCCTGAGACTCATTTGTGTGTGCATCAGGAGACACACCTTATAACCATGTGTACCAGGAAGATGCAAGATTTAGCACGTCAGATCCTGCACATTCGAACATTAGTACAAACCCGAGTCTCTTAAAAATCCTCAAAGCCAGTTCCTCAATGACAGCTCTTCAAACCACCCCCGCTAGAAACAGTTGGAGCAGGATTCTTAGGGCCCAGTTAATTTTGCAAGCTTCCAAAATATCGATTTGGGTATTGACATGGCAAAGACCTCCCTCCACCCAACGAGTTTCAAACTCTTCAAACCCATCCGAGTAGAATCTAAAGGCACTCATGAAAATGGCAACTGTCCCCTCCCCAAGCAGACAGCACACCAGAGCCCCCAGAGATGCAGGAGCCCAGGGACAGCATCTGCAGGGGACAACAGTGAGGTGGTTATGTAGATTGGGGGATGGGATCTGGGGATAGTGATTGGCAATGCCTCTGAAGGCTTGAGCTGCAGGTAATGAAGAAGAAAGCTCTGGCTGAGCAAGCAGTGGCAGCTGTCTGCAGGCCCTGCATCTGAAATGGGGGTGTTCTCTTGTGGACCCCCTTCCCTGGCACTCTCCAATAAGGACACTCCACCACAGTCTGGACTCCACGAAGTCCCTATTAGAACTTCGCCTTCATTTCCACTCCTTGACTTCTGCTAACACTCACAGTGACCATGCTAGTGCAGAGTTTCACTTGCCTGTCTGCAAAAAGAAGAATGTTAACTGCTGTCTCTCTGTGGCCTCGAAGCTTCGAGATGACTAACGACAAAGGCAGAATGTCTGTACATTGATTTTTAGTGCAGGATTAATGTCTGTACATAATTATTTTTATCATGCAGGTGAAGCAAGAAATTAAAGCAGGCTTCTTAATGGGGGGGAGAAAGCAGTGCCAGAAATGAAAGATCACAGGGGAACGTGAGCAGGTCACCTGTTTGCAAATACTGTTCCTGCTGAATTCAGGTGCTTGTGGCTGGCAGTGCGCTCACTGTGCCCTCCCCCCATGCTAGACAGGTCTGGTTCTCCTCCCTCTTGGCTTCTCGAAAAGGCAAGTTCTGCAGGATCTTCCTTTCTGTCTGCCTGAAAAACCCAGTGGGAAACTGATCTTCATATGGAAGAGAGGGGATTGAGTTTCTGCTGTTTTATTTTTATACTCACTGCTTTAAACTCATGGGTCCTAGGGAATCAAACTCGTGTCACAGTTCCAGGTGACCCAGTGCCTCTCCAGGCTGGGGAAGCCTCCAGAGCCCCAAACTTCTCTCAGGAAGTAGTCTCTTCCTATTGCTCACCATTTTCAACTCACAGGCTGCTGGGAAGAGCCTAGGAGTCAGATTTTCACTGCCCAGAGGACCCGCCAAAGGCAGATTTCTCAGGCAGTACCTACCTGGGGACACAAGTGGGGCAAGTAGAAGGTTTCAAGGTTCAGCTGTACTACGACTCTCAGTCTCCAGTATGCCACAAGAGACATGAAGCCACTTGTGTCGCTTTCATTTGCTGCAAGTCAGCCCAGGGCATAGAGATGTGGCTGTACCAGGCCCTAAGCTTGCCGGAGACCCCTGCAGTCAGGTTCCAGTACCCACCTGCCCATTGCACAACACAGGCCTGAGAAAAAGAATACACGAAGAGACAGAACTAAGAGAGAAAGTGGGGTGCCAGGATGACCAATGCAGTTGCAACCAACAAAGGCACTGGACAGTCCCAGGCACTCACTTTTATTGGCAATCAATTGGAGTAAGGGCGACATGTGGTTTTTATGGAAGTTAATGTAAACAAGGCTCATAAAGTTCAAGACAAAGCATTTTCAAATTAGGAACAGAACAGACAAAATATATGATCGTAATTGGAACATTGTCCTTTTAGTCTGAAGGTTTTAGTTGTGGGAACAGAATTTGGGTGCGAGTTATTCTGACCTCAGCTGGTAGGCTTTAGCCAGACTCACTTCTATAAACAAGCCAATTGTGGGGTTAACTCTTTACAGCCTGCCTTGGGCGTAATCAATATTACAGTCCTCTGCATGAGCTGGCATCAGCTCCAAAACCAACCAGGACCCTTCCCTCACTCCGGGCCACTGCTTGGGTAGATACCAGGAGGTTGCCCTTGTCCCCAAGTCCTGACTTTGAGTCACAAGCTGGAAAAGGGGGTGGCTTCAACCTACAGCCCAGCTCGTTGACTCAAGGTTGGCTTTCCTTCCTAATTCTAAAGTTGGCCTTTGGATCAGTTCTGCCTGGCAAGTCTCCCCTGCCTCCCCTGCTTCTCCTGGGGCAAAAGTGTGTCCCTTCCTGGGCTCCAGGTCCCTCTCACATGGAGCTCTGCCACCCTCAGGGGCCCCATGGTCGTCCTGTTTGCATAAAAATCATGTGCTGTCCTCCCTCCCCTCCTCACTCCTAGTGGTCGTATGACAGCCAGGGCACGCACAGGTCTAGGGGAGACCATGCTGATCTAGGAATCCCCAAGCAGGGGTGCATAAGGGTGACCACTCCACTTCACAACATTCTCCAAGGGGTCCCATCCCCTGCCCGCACCCCAGCAGGGCCCTTCGGACTTAACATAGTGAACAACCAACTCCTAGGCAGCTGCCCCCTGAGAAGCGCAGCCTGGGCCTGGGTGCAGCAGGCAGGAGCAGAGGATTTCTGGGGCCTACCCTGTTTTGCCAGCTTTCCCCTCCTGACCTCGAGTTGGCTCCCTCCTACAGCTCCATGACTCTCCCTTGGGAGATGATCATGGATCCCCCTGGAGAGGCCAAGGAAGCCCTTCAGGAGCCCCTCTACAGGGGACAGTTAGCCAATGTGTTTTACAGGGATGCACCATAGGCCCCAGGACAGCAGCCTCTGCCTTTCATGGTCTCCAACTGCAGGACTGGGAGGCACTGAGTCAGCCCAGGCCGAAGCGCTTTCTGGAATCTCAGAGGCCTTTCGAGGAAGCCACTGAGCACTGGGGGTGAGGAGCACTAGATGTTGCCTTGGGGGAAAGTTGGCAGGCGAGATTCTGCTTCTAAGTAACCTTTGCCTCAAACACCAGCTAGCTGTCTGCCTGGAGACTTGCCTTTGGTCACATGTCACCTCCCAGAAGATGTTCCACTTTCCAAGCAGGTGAAAAATGAACCCGATTAAAAATAGTAGAATAGACTCTTCACAGAGCCCTCTTATAAAGCAAAACTACTGGGGATGCCTCCAAGTAGGAGAAAGGAAATCGTTGCCCCTCAAGTCCCCAGCTCTGAGAGCTGATCACCTCCCAGCAGCACCCAGAACCAACACGGCACAGGGCCCAGGATGGTCACTAGGCTGCACCACAGCAACAAGCAGGGCCTTTGGGTCATGGCCATGGCTACTTTTGCTATCTAGGAGCATCTTGGTGACCAGTGACACAGTGTCCACTCCTCTCCTGCCTTCCTTCCTCCTCCCTCTATTGCTTTATGGACCTGGGTTTCTGGCACTGTCTCAAAACCATGGACACATTCCCAGTGGAAATCATGACATTTTCCATTTCACATTATGCTCTCCACAATGCCTCAGGAAGAGAGAACCAAGCCAGAGAGAGAGGGAGGGAGGGAGAGAGAGAGGGAGAGAGGGGGAGAGGGAGAAAAAGAGGAGAGAGAGAGAGAGAGAGAGAGAGAGAGAGAGAGGAAAATAGGGCCCAGGAGCCAGCCCCTCTCTGGCCCAGCCTGCTCAAGGGCGGCGCTGTCCTGTTTATCCCGGAGTCACCTCTCAGGCTGGGCAGCGTCACAGTGGACTCAGTGTTTTCCTCCTTCCTTGCAGGCCCATGGATGAATAGGTTAACTGCCTTTCTCTCTTCTCCTCTGGCACATCTGGATAAAGGCGTGCCTCTCCACTTTGTTGTGTTTTTTTAAAACTTTACTTTCCACTGCCATGGTAACCGCTGCATGTTTGGCAAAGGGAAAGGGGGGCGGGGGGAAGCTTGGGAGAAGAAAAGGAGCTCTCAGCGCAGGGCTGGCTGCCATCCAGGGTAATCTTGCCGCAGAGCTGAAATGAGGCCTCTGGCGGGCAGCCAAGTGACAAAGAACAAAGCTGTCAGTTCCTAATGTTGGCGGCAAAGCTTGTTTGGCACCCTTATATGGTTTCCCAGAACTCCCTGCCTTGGCTGCCATCCATTCCCTTCAGGGCAGCAAACGGGATTAGCACAGCTCTGAGTTGTTTTTCTCCCCTCTGCTCCAACTGCTCCGGTGACATCATCTCAGCTGCCTTCCTGTGCCAGCAGGGTGGCTGTTTCTCTACGTTCCACCTCCCTCCTCCCTCTACTGCCTCTCTTCCCCTCCCTCCTAGCCTCTCTCTCTCTCTCTCTCTCTCTCTCTCTCTCTCCCACATACACACACACCTCCTCTCCCCCTCACTTCCTGGGGCCACCCCCTCGCCCCTGACTTTCTTTAAACGAAATGTTTTAGGTCATTCTTCTTGTCTGGCTTCTCTGTTAAATTAAAAACACCCTGGTGCTTGCACATTTAGCTGAATCAAGCCAGACGCTGTATTTTATTTTTATAACTGAATTCCTGTGAGATAAAAATCTCATTTTCCTTAGCAGGCTGTAATCAGCACTCACAGGGATGTGGTTTCCAACGGCCCCATCTTGTGCTTCCTTACGAAGCTCCAAAGCTCCGCTGAGAAATGGACTTGGCTTCAGTTCAGGTTTAAAGGGTCCATGGCTGGCCACATGCTGGTGGTTCTCACACACACGCACGAGCACGCGCACACACACACGCACGAGCACGCGCACACACAGAGAGGATGTGCACACAGAGACCATTATACATGCACACACATACACACACAGAGACACACACACACAGAAGCTCTGGTCAGGGAGGTGCTCACAGCTACAAAAACAAAGGGCCTGAAGATACCCACCAAGCCAGTTGGACACACAATCAGTACACGGTGTCGTTCTGTCCCTTTCCAGAAGGAAAATAGGTGAATCAGTCAAAGCCAAAAGCTGCTTCCGAAAAGACTGGTTTAAAGAGCAGGCAGGAGAGCGTTATGCAACTCATGGCTGAGTTCATGAAAGGAATCGAGGTTTACCGCCTGCACAAATGGTCCCCGCCCTCACCCGGCCCCCCACCCTGCCTCACTCTGATTCATGAACTAGTTTTCAGATTCATGAATCACTTGGGAGCCAGCAAGAGAAAAATGAGTAGTATTGATCTCATTTCAATTGAAACGGGCCAGTAGGGCTGTGCCAGCTGTGGATGGCTTCCTGGGGCCTGACACTCTGAGGCTCTGTGGTCTGCAGCCAGCGTCCAGCCTGAGGTGGGCCAGTTTCCTTGGGTGCAGCCACTGTGCTGGGTGCCTTCACCTTATTAATGGGCACAATATGACCCTGGGGTACAAGGGACTCAGGTAGGACGCTACTGTCCTCTTCGGGGAGATCAGTGACTTTTGATGGTCTCCATTTATGTTTTATTCATTTAACTCATTTTTTGAGACAAGATCTTACTATGTACCCCAGGCTGGCCTTGAACTTGTGATCCTCCTGCCTCAGCTTCCAGAGTACTGGGATAACAAATGTGCACCATCACACCCAGCTTCTATTTATTTATAATAAAATATTTTAAGGTACATCAGTGGAATTTCTTTTCCAGATTTCTGGTGACTTTCCAAGGACACCTGAAGTAAAAATTCATTTTCTAAGCCAACTAAAATGCCTTGGATTTTTTGTTTGTTTGTTTGTTTTTTGAGGCCAACAATGTAGCTCCCCACCACCACAACTTTTACCTCTTTACACAGGCTTCGGCCAAGAGAGATCCAGAGACGAACAGGATACAGACTCAAGGTGAAGATAATCTGACTTATGGAAGGTAAGGTTATCCACCACCTGGACGGTTATCTTCAGGTGCACACAGAGATCTGGGATCTGTGACATGTGCCCCTTGCCCCAGCCCTGCCTGGTGCTGAGCAGATCACAAGAGGCTATTGGCCTTGATCTGCTGCTTCCAAATGGGTTTTGGATGGTTTCATCTTCCAGTTTCCCCTCCAATCCCCACTCCAGCCCTGGGAGATTTAAGACAATTGTCTGGACACATGCTTTTCAGAAACCCTACAAAAGCTGGCAACTGGCACCAGGAAAAGATTCCATCCTAATCTGCATAATTCTGGGTCCAAGAGTCAAGAAACCAGATTCTTATCCATCTACTCAGACACATCGACTGCCATTAGATGCATTTCACTTGGCAGGGATTCGAGGAGGTGACCTTACTCCCTTTTATTACTGCAGTGCCCACAGGAGCTGGGAGCAGCCCAAAGAAGGGAGAGAAGATGTGTTTGTGTGAATTTCAATCAGCAGTGAGTCCAGAAGCAGGAAAAGCTGCTTCGCCTGCCGTAAGGTCTGCATGAAGGTGCCTTTCAATCTGTGCAGCAGAAAATTCTTGGGCTAAATCTGCAGTCCCTGGACCTGCTGGTCCCAAGGTTCAGAACCCCTCTTGCAGGCCTGCTGGCTGGCCCAGAGCAAATGGGAAGAGTGGTTTGGCTCATGTTTTGCATTAGCACAGTTGATTTTTCCAGTGCAGCCCAACATTCTGTGATAAACCTGAGTCGCTAAGAAAGCTTTATGTAACTCACACCCAGCCGAGCTTCTCAGAGACTCAAACGTTGTTTTCAGAGTTACCCATAGAACTGGCAGCACATCAAAACCTCTGTTTCATAACAGACTAGAAATAGGATTTTCTAATGACATGCCGAGCACTGGACTTATCGTGTGGGATCAGGACTTTTATGAATTGTTAATGGTTAGCTAAACAAAGACCCCCCCAGGATGCCCAACCTGCTCCTGGAGGGTCAGGATGGAAAGGGAAGTCTGAAAGCCACTTTCTGCATCCATGATCTGCTCGTTAGTGACCTAAGGCCCTTTTCAAACAATTTCCTAAATAATCTCTAACATATTGAGGCTCTTACTAATATTTTTTTTAAAAAGAAAAAGAAAAAACTACCTTCCTCCTGCTTCCTCCTTCATTCATGGAGAATGTGGTTTCCTTTGATTTTTTTGCCAGACACACTGACAGTTACAGACTTAATCCCCTAGCTTCCTTTTGGGGGAGCGCAACTTCTCTCAAACTTTGGGGGATCAGAGACCAGCCACACCCTTGAAATTCCACTCCTGGAGTAGGAGGTGAAGGAGGGAGTACAGAAGAAAGGCTCATGAGGTTGTCAATTGCCACCCCTCACCCGTGCGCCAGGCCCCAGCTCAGCACCCATCCCCATCCAGTCAGTTTAGATTATGACAGGGAAGGGAGTTCCCTCCAAACAGCCATTGCAGCCTATTTAGGTGCTGCTCTGGAAAATTCTTCCTAAGGCTCTAATGTCCCTTTGTTCCCTTTCGTCACCTTGCCCCCACTGGTATGCCTAAGCACTCCTTTCCAGCTCTACATAACCTGTGCTTAAAATGCCCTCCTTGTGCAGATGGTCCATGGGCATCATATCAACACAGAAGAAGCCCTTTTCATTGCCCATGGAGGATGGGAGGACTATCCAAAGTTCAGTGCAGCATTCTGTGGAGGGTGGGGGTTCAGCATCAGCCAGGTTGACCTTTGGGAGAGCCCCATGATAGTGGCTTCCGTGGGCCCTCTCGTTCTCCCTGAGACCCCACCTCTCTGACAGTCTCCCCTAGGACCCTCTCTGGGCTACCTGAACAACCCAGGGGACCCCTGGTCTCCTTGATTGGGACTTGAGCTTCCACTCAGCCAGGGCTACCAAACCCTGCTCAACCTTTAGCTCTATCTCCCTGTGCTATGTCCCCACCTGGGACTTATTGTCATCTTTCTTTCCCGGTCTCCTCAAACAATTATGCTTTCTACATCTCTTCTTCCTTCTTGCTATGGAATACTGAACCCCAAATGTGCCACCCAGGGTTCTGCAAGATACTTCTCACTCAGCTGGTTATTTCTTCCATGACTGGATGCATCTTTTCTCCCATCTTGCTGGGATCTACAACCCCTTCCCACTTAGTTGTCTGCAATTTTAATTGACCCTCTCTTTATCCTTCTTGCTGGATTATTAGTAAAAATGATAAAGAAAAGGCTCCTGTCCCATCATGCTGTTCCTGACACCCAGTGAAGGTCCTGGGGAGCATGCCCGACATCTGTCACCCACACCAGAACTCGTGAGCAAAGGCTGGCAAGGAAAGGAGCTTCCCTCCCTGGGCTGAGCTTGAATAGCCTTGAGATCTATTTAGTGCCTGGACACCTGGTTGCTATGGAGATGATTGTCATAAAAACACACCGATTTGTGGAGAGATATAAAGCTGAGCCCAGAGGTACACAGTCAGACACATTAGCTCTGAGAAGCAGCAAGCTGCTTATCTCTTCCCTTTGTTGATACAGTGCCTCTGCCTTTCAAATCCAACCTGGGTGACCTTCTTAGAACCAGGCCAATGCAGTCCATTTTCAGTTAATATTTCATAAGGGACAACCAAGGGCTTTGCCAAATGCCAGATGTCCCCTACTTCCCAGTCCCAGGCTGAGTCAGCCAAGAGATCATTCTTCCTTGGCATAGCATGTTCCTCACTGCCTGCCACTGATGCACAGCAGCTGAGAGCCAGGCTGCAGATCAGGTGGCTGGTGGTGAGTGACATGTGCCATGAGGGAGCTTCCTGATGTACTGCCCAGCTCACAGAAGCTGAAGCTGAAAGGGATGCAATCCAGGGAGGAGGATAGACTGCATCAGGACTGGGTGATTCAGTAGGAGTCACCTACAAAGTATGCAAGGGCATCCTTAGCCCTCTTTACCTCTTCTTCCTTTAAATTCTCCAGACATACACAGTCCCCCATGGTGTGGGCCATATGCAGAATCCAGTAACACACTTCACCCCTCAGGCATATGTGGACCATGCAGCGTGGCACACATTCATTTTGCAATTCTCAAAGGACAATGGGGGGCCGGGGATTTAGCTCAGTGGTTCTGCTGCCTGCCTCGAAACTGCAAAGACCCAGTTTCAATCCCCGGTACCAAAAAAAAAGGACAATAGGACTCTTGAATGCATCTGAGTCAAGGGTTAAAAGAATGATTTGGGTTTTAGATTTTTAGCTGCACCATTGGCTGAGTATAACTTGGAACATGGCTGGGAAAACCCAGCTGTGGCAGTGATGGCATTATGAATGTGGGCAAGATCTGCTTCCATGGTGAGTCCCAGTACAAGAGGCTGCCACCAAACAGTAAGGCCCCTATCTAGAAGGCTCACTGACACCTGATACTCAGGCCAGCCTCTGTGTTCTTCCTTTCTTTTCCCTTTAGAGATGTGAATTGTAGAAAACAGGTCATAACTTAGTCACCAACTTGTTTGATCTTCAACAATTCCTTTGATTACCCAGTGGCTTAGTTTTCTACTGGAAGATGTAATTTTGTTTCCAACTCATGTCCAGAAAGGCTTTAAACATTTTTCTGCTTTAGTCAATCCTATCACATTGTAACTGATGGAGGAAGTAAAAGCCAGATCCAGACTAATACGATGAAGCCTGGATTCAAACACTTTTGTTTACAAACAATTTGGTTCACAAAAAGAAGCATTTGGCAAAATTTTGGTCTTGTTTGGGAACTCTGCATTGGGTGATGAACACAACTGTGGCCATCTTTCCTACACTAACATGAACATAGCCATCTTTTCCAGAATCGTGGAAAGAATTAAGTTTGTGAACCAAGGTACCACTGTATATAAATGTGACAATGAATGCACTTATCAAGCACAGTATTAGTAGGAGATGCTATATAATGTTAAAACCTGTTCCTGGTATCCTATTACTGGGTAGTTATGAAAAATAACTTGTTCTATGGTATTGCAAAATCTTCAACTACTTCCATCAACAGCCCTAGAATGCTGTTGTTCTGACCTCTCATTTGCATATTTTCAGTTTTTCTAAATATGCCCTTAATCCTGCCTTATCAATAGTTTACTGCCAGGATCTTCATTATTTCCCAACTGTCCTTGCTCCTTATCTTTATTTTTCTCATGTAAGATTTTTTTTAAAAGCACTTGAAATCTCAGCTAATTTAGAGCCACTTAGCTTCCAGCTCCCTCGTTGTTCTTTAACGGGTCACTTGTCCTTTTTCCACACTCCTCCTGCACAAAACATGTTTATAAAAACACACCCTCTTCCCCTTAGTTCCTTTGGCTGGCATTACATCATTCTGCCTTTTTCTCCCCTCCACCCTTGTGTTTTTCCTGAAAGTGTTCCCTTCCTAATGGTATTCACTCTCATCCCTGCCCCGTCAAATTCTTCATCAAGTTCAGGAGGAAGTTGCTCTTTTGATTTTCCCTGCTCTGGCCCAGCTAAAAGCACAGGGGGCACTGCGTTCTTGCTATTTTTTTGTCCTGTTTTCGTAACCCCTAAAGTCTGGCCCTGCAATGATGGCCTCTTTCATGTTATCTTTCTCTAGAGGCAACAGCTCTGCATCCTGGCAAAGGACACAATGGCAATGTCGGCCTTAGCTTAGCTTTTATGCCTTTTGTTTCAGCATGCAAGATTTCCTTATAGTTTGTTTGGGCTTTTTTTTAAGCTTATTTACCAATCCTGAGAAGTGCCAGATTCACAAGCCTGAGGGATAAAGGCCAAGTTTATATGTGGCTGAAAAGACTCCATCATGTCCAGGCCAATTTGATGTTCTGGGCCAACTGAGAGGCTGATTTGATTGCTGTGTGCTCTTTCCTGCTGTTTGCCAAAAGAGAGGCTACAAAAACAGGCCCAAACCACAGCTCACTGTCCTCTTTCATACAGAGAACAGGGCTGAAAATTCAAACCAGGACCTTCTCTTAAAATGAGCAGACTGCTGATTTCTCTTTTTAAAAACTAATGCCTCACTTATACTGTGTACTCAGCTCTAATCATTATTTGTTTACACCAAGTTTCCTTGCCTTAATTCAACATTGTGATGTGATTTTTAAACCTCACATTCCTGTATTTTGCACCAAGGCCCCATTTTATATGCTATTTTCGATGAAATACAGCATCTTTGAAAACATTTAAATCAAGACATGGGTTTTGTTTTGTTTTGTTTTGTTTTTGTACCAGGGATCGAACTCAAGACCTTGCACTTGTGAGGCAGGCAGCGGCATCACTGAGCTAAATCTCTGGCCTGACATGGGATCTTTTAAAGAGAGAGAATGTGTGATCTTCACGACAGACACACAAACAAGGCCCTTAAAGCATGAGTATACTGCAAGTTTACTTAATTATCTCTGACCAGAGCTGGACACCATGTTTGTTTCTTTGTCCCTGAGGCCAGTGTTGTCATCACCCCAGAAGCCCTGGAGAAGAGGCATAAAGATGCAGACAGATTTTCACAGAACTCACGTACATGGGCTCATGGAAGCAAAGGACAGGTTTGTTGTCCTGCCCTGTCAAAAAGCCCAGGGACTCTGGCTCTTGGAAGATGACATGTTGGTGCTGACTCTATAGTTTAGAGCCAGCTCTTCCCATACACAAAGAGGGAGCTTGGATCCAGTGATTTGAGAAGCCCTGACCCAGTGGCTTCTAGTAAGCCTGGCTCTGTGCTCCGGATTTGTGCTTTATGCTCACTCCTGTACATTAAGACAGTGTTTCCAGGAGTTGCTCCTTAAAATGTCCCATTCTCCTGAAGGTAGTTCACCTTCTGCCTGAAGTGACCAACTCTGTCATCTCTCCATCCTTGCTCTCCCACTGTCCATGTTCTGAGTCAGATGCCAGTGTCTCAAGGAGACCTGTTTAGTCCTCCATTAATGGTTTCATTTTTTTTCTAGGTAGACAGAACACAGTATCCATGTATGAAGCTTCCTCTCTTCTCCTATGTCATGACTGTCCTCAAGCGTCCCTTGATGTCAGCACCATGAGAGCAAGGGTTATGGCTGCTGCCCCTACTCCCTGCAACATGACTCATGCTAAATGCTGCTCTGTCCAGAATTTGTGCTCTCGATCCCTCTCCATTTGATCAGCCTTCTCAGACTCCTCCAGCAGACACAAGCCCTTCCTTTCTGCACCCCATCATACTAAACATTGTGCTGTCATAGTACTTCTGAAATCGTTCCTCTTTGGTGTCCTGTCTTTTTCTTAGCTGGACTATGAACTCTCCAGGACACTTGATGATCCCATTTTAGGAGTCACCTTCTGTCACTCATCTCTCCTCAGCAACTGGGCACACTGTGAGGCCTGTGGGCAAAGGAGAGATGAGAGCCTGGTGCCTTGGGAATCTATTTCTCAACTTGTTCTCTGCTATTACCTGGCCTACTGCAGCAAGGATGGAGTAATGCAGCTTAATCCATCACTGGGCTCCTTCTTGCTGCCTCTGGAGTTGACTGGCAGTGGATCTTTGAAAGAAAAGTGTAGCCTTCTCCATTAATATGCTTTAAAAAGAAACCCTGGTGTGTTACCTGCTGATGATTAGTCTGCCAGCTCCCTCATCCTTCCTTCTGACTGAATTGGAAGTAAGAGATGAAAATTCGCCAAACAAAAATCTCCTTCCCGTGTCTTCAGGATATTTATCACCATTTACAGAGCCCTGAGTCTGAGTTTTTAAAAGCTTTCCAAGGTGTGGTTGTGGATACTTGTAATCTCAAGACTCTGGGAGGCTGAGGCAAGAGGATTACAAATTCAAGCCCACAGTAAGATCTTATCTCAAAATAAAATACAAAAAGGGCTGGGGATGGAGTTCAGTGTGAAGGCTCTGGTTTTAGCCCTCTGCACTGCAATCATTCATTTAATCAATAAGTAAATAAAGTCTTAAAGGCCCTCCATGAACTCACCCAGTGGAACTCACTGTTCATCTTACACTGGTTAGCAGGTAGGCCTGAGTTTCATGCCACAGAATAGGGCTGTGCTGAGTGGTCATGCTAAATTTGGACCCAATGCATTGAAGAATTTGTAGTGTACACCAGGGCACCTCCCATTCTTTGGCAGTGGTCCCACTTGGCTAGGCCTTTCCGGAGTGTGGCTTCTGCCCTGCTTACTAATGAGCACGTAGGCCTGGGACGTGTGGTTCTTTGGGGACCCTTTCTACATGGGACACCATAGTAGCCTCAAAGCATCGCCTGCCCCTTTATCGACATTATAAAAGAAACATATGAAGTATTCTCAAAGATCCCCAGTACATTTTTCTAATACAGCAGCTACTTCCATTATATTTTATTCGTGATTCATCATCTTTAAATGCAGCCTTGTGGGGCTGAGGGCTGGTAAAAAAAGAAATAGGGCTGGGGGATGGTGAGGAAGATTACTTTAGATGAGAGGCTCAGCCATAAATCTTGAAGTAAAATTATCTTTGTGAACTAAATGGTACCTGAATTTTATTCAAATGAAAAGCTGGGCAATTGACTGTGATTTAAAATGATCACTGTTCCACACTTTAAATGCACTGAAACAGGCTTTTCTTTTTCTTCTTCTTCTTCTTTTTTGCAATAACCTAGGGAACATATGCAAATAGAAGTGATCTAGTTAGTTATATTGTTTAGTCTGAAGAAATGAAGGCTGACTGAAAATTAAACTACAGGCATACCAACTGTTTTTGCTATATTGAGGATATATACAGTACCATTATTTACCATTAAATAGTAACATCAAAATAAACTTAAGTGCTTAACACAGATAATGGAAAAGTAAAAAATCCTTTTTAAAAAAGTGTTAATGCCTACTGGATTTTCAAGGACTTTTTTTAAGTAGGAAGAGAATACTAGCAAGGAAACAGAAAATGTCCTTGGATCCTCCCTTAATAGTCTGTGCTAAGGAGGAGAGACACTCAGAACATAGTCCTACACACTGCCCTCTGTCTCCTGGCTCCATAGCCTAATTTTTCTGTATCTGACCCAAGATTCTCAATCCACTCAGAAAGCCCAGCATCTCATTTCCCCATCTACATCCTGCAGACACCAGTGGGAAGTAAGTGACTGGTTACAGTGATCCTACCCCACACACCTTTTTCCTACCCCACATGATGCTAGCTGGGACTCAAAGACTGGAGCACACATTTTCCTCCTCTTCACATTTTTCCTTTGGAGGTCCTGACTCGATCCCCATAGTAGGGAGACTGAGGCAGAGATGTGCCCAGTAGTGCCAAGGTAGCCATGGGCAGTAGGAAACAGGCAGCTTCCTCCATGGGTTTCACTGGAGATTCTTGGAGAGGGCTCTGGGCTTCCTTTGCTTGAGCTGGAGCAGGTACCTGTGACACAACTTGGAAGGATCTAGAAGTTCCCATCCAGATGACAAAGGGGCAATTTACCAGCCCTTCTCCCAGAAAGAAGGTTAACAGGCTCACTCCTGCTCTCAAAGTACTCCCAATTCCCAAGGCTTTACTTCAATCTTGGCTGTGCTAGACCCAGGCAGAAGATGGCCCAGAGTGGAGCTGAAAGATGGTGCTCCTGCCTTTGGGTAGTGAGACTCCTGTGAAATCTTGCCATGACCCAATGACCTAGTTCTTATCCTTAATGCATGTGTGAAATCTGCAGGAGCTCACTGTGGTGCCATATCCTTGGGCCCTTATTTCTGCACCTCTATGTAGGTTGCTCTACTCTGGCTGCCAGCAGAACACTCAGGGAGATTTTAAATAATACCTGTGCTTGGGCCCCACCCCAGAACAATTAAGCCAGATTCTCTGGGGAGGAAGTCTGGCAATGGTGCTTTTTAAAAAGCTCCCCAGATGCTTTTAATGTGCAGCCTGGGTTGAAGACTGCCAGATAAATTGCCATAACTCTGCAAGAAGAGACAGTTGTATGCCAATGTTTGGGCAAGTTTTCACAATGTTGAAGAGTCTACTCTCCTGAGGGGTTCAGAGAGATCAAGGACCATTGCCGTAACTTCAAAGGCTGCAAATGTTTACCTTTCTTATGCAAAGCCTATTTTCAGCTTTCTGATAAAGGTAGACCAGACCATCTTCCTCAGTCAATTGTCTGGGTTGGAACCTCCAAAAAACCACAAATCTGGGCCAAGGATGTAGCTCAGTGACACCACACCTGCCTGGTAAGCACAAGGTCCTGAGTTCAATCTCTGGTAACAACAACAACAAAAAATGGGTCTAATGTAATCTGATCTGGCTTAGTCCTATCTCCTGGCCAGTGAAAGGAGTCCACACAGATGTCCTCATGGTTATCCTCTCTCTCCTCTGCAGATCTTGACACAGAACCTCATGACAGAGGTGTTGGGGATCTAGTCTCCTCCAGAAATCCATACAGCCATTACCCATGTTAGGTCCCATTGTCTGGAAGACATGGGCTTCTTTAGAGTTTGCCAATCCCTAGTCCTCTAACTCATACCCCTGTGCACTCCCACCTCAAACAAACAAGCAATACAGGCAAGTCTCTGCATTTCTTTCCCTTTGGAACTTACTAGTTTTGTAGTCTATTTTCCATTGCTATAGCAAAATGCTGGAGACTGGGTACTTTTCAAAGAATTTTATTTAACTCACAGTTTTGAAGGCTGAAAGTTCAAGATCAGGTAGCCTCTTTCTTTAGGCCTCTGGTGAGGATCCCCCAGGACGATGTCATACCATGGCAGCTGGCATCATGGCAGCAGTGTGTTCAAGAGGGAGTTATCACATAGTGAGACAGAAAGCTAGACAATAGAGTGGAGCTAGCCTTGTTCTTTTACAACCATCCTCTTTCAAGAGCTAACCAGGGTCCCATGAGAACTGAATTAATCTCTTTTAAGGGCATGCCTCCAATGACCTAATCACCTCCAGATAGCCCCCCCCCCGACAAAGGTCCCACCACCTCCCAACACCCCCACACTGGAGACCAAGCTTCCAGCACATGAACCCTTGGGAGATACACCCAAGTCATCTCCAAACACTAGCATTGGCTCACTTGGAACCTTGGATCCTGAGTGGCTTAGCACAGTGTGGGGGAGGGTCTACTTTTTCTAGAATGAGAAGAGTTAAATCTTTAATTGTCCAAAGGTAGATTCCAGGTTTGACTTAATAGAATCCATTGACACCAACTGTGCTATTCACAGAGCTCTGCCCTCTGTTAAGGCATTTCACCCTTGCCACCCTGCAAGGTAGGTAATCTCTACGACCATCTCCTTGGTCGTAGAGAAAGCATGAGAGAGATTAGGTAATTCTGAAGCAGAATCCATAGAATTTGATAAACAACTAGATTGGAGGATGGAGGAGGAGGATGGTCCAGGATGATTCACAGAGTCAGAATCTGAGACTGGGTAGATGGAGATGGTATTATTAAACTTGGGATCTGTGGGAAGAGTCTTATCAACTACTTTACTATATTTAAACTCCCAAGTTTACTTTCAATTTCTATTTCTCTCACATGATGTTTCCTACAAAAGTTTACAAGTCATTCATTAGTAGTTAAACAATCTCCTAACCATAGATTACACCAGACCTAGCCAAAGGAATAAAATTTTGACAATGCTAAAAATGGATTATCTCAACTTCATTCTTTCACTGGTCTTGCACCATAATCATGATTTATTGAAATTTATTGGAATTTATTGGAATGATTGCCTTGGAAATTGAAAGAGAAAAATCTATGAAGTGGGGTGTGTGTTTTGTGCATGTCCAGTGAATTGAACATGCTATGGCTTGGCTTCACAGACCTCCTCCAAAGACAGTCCACTGGACCAGTCCCTGGCTAAATGTCAGCATCCTACCTTTTGTGAGGCACAGCCATCACTCCATAGCTGCAGCTATGGGGTAACTGTGAACCAGATGCAATCTGCTGAGTTACTTTTAAAATACAAATCTTCAGCTAGGTATGGTGTCCCATGACTGTAATCTTAGCACTGTGGGAGGCTGAAGCAGGAGGATCACAACTATGAGCCCAGCCTGAACAATTTAGCGACTTACCAAGACCTTATTTAAAAATAAAAAGTAAAATGGGGCTGAAGCTATACCTTATTGAAAAGTCCCTGGGTTCAATTCCCAGTATGGCAAAAAAAAATACAAGATAAATAAAATACAAGTCTTCAATCATTTGTCTGAAATGATGCCTAACAAAAATGTGTGTACACACAAGAATCATAAGGACAGGACACAGAAATCAGAGCTTTCTGGGAAGGCTTTGAGGTGAGATCTGCCCCAGAGCAAGATCAGAGGTCCATGAACGTTGCAACGACTGTCCCAGATTTTACAGTCATAACAGTCACAGTAACAATTGCAGCTCCATGTTCCCTCTGGCCTGTGGCATCTTGTCCAATCCCCAAGCCTCAGTCCTTTCCATGTGGCCATAGAAGGCTCAGACAAGCACGTGACTCCTTGAATTCACACGCATTTTCTTAGTGGCCCCTTGTTGACACCATTGCTCCACAGCCACTACCCCTGCTTCTGTGGCCAGTACCCTCCTAGTGAACACTGCTGTATGCACAGGGCAACCTGCCAAGGCCCCTGTGACCTGCCCCTTCAAGGGACCCCAGTGGCCTCCCAAACACTGGCCTCGAGCTCAGCTGTGTTCTGCTCAGACCCAGGAGGTTGCTCCCTTCCTGCTTTGCAGGCCACTCTCTTCCCTTGAATACCAGGCTGTGCTACCTGAGGCTCACAGGAGAGTAGTTGCCTCAGCTTCTGTCTCAGACTCTGATGGTCTTACATCCTGCAGCTGCCATCACCACCATGAAAGTCATCAGATTCCCACAGTTCTCCCAGATAGATGCCCACCATGTGAGAGGCATCAGTGATGTACAAGACGCATGTGCTGGATGTGAGGGAGTAGGAGCAAATGCACATCTCCGTGGACCCCTGTTGCTCAGAGGAATGCATGGTGGAGGGGCCTGGTAGAAGAAAGCCACTCACTCTCGGTAGCCAGGAAGCAGAGAAAAAGGAAGAGCCAGGGATCCAATTACAACCTTCCAGGTCATGCCCCTAGTTATCCATCCTCTCAACCAGGCCCCACTTCCTAACAGCACATTCAGCTATGAACTCATCAAAAGATGAAATAACTGATGAGTATAGTCCTCCTGTGCTCCAGTCACCTTCCAGGCACATAAGACTTTGGGGAGATATTTTAGATCTAAACTACAACAAGCACTAACCTGAGGGCTCCACCTGTATGACCCAACAGCTTCCCAAAGTCCCCACCTCTTGTAATACCATCACCCTGGGATTTCAACATATGAGTGAAGGGGCACAGGCACCCAAACCACAGCAGTTAGTCATCATTTTTTTCTTAGCTCATGCCACCTCCTTACTAGATCGGGAACGTCATGAGGACAGAGCCCCCTTGTGTCACAGCAGAATACTTGTTGAATGAATGAATGAATGAAGCACTAAAGATATAGTTATTATTATCTGAATAATAATGTTTCCTCCTCTATTCTTCCAGCCCCTTGGACCTGGGACTTGGCCTTACTAGTCTTTGCGACTTCAACATATACATTTTAGCCAGGCCCTGAATGCAAATATTTGCAGAAATGCAGAGAAGTTGACTCATAGTTAGAATGAACTGCCCAGAGGACACCTTCATACTTATGCACTTCAAATGGAGCCTCTGGAGTGGAGCTGAGACCAAAGCAAGCTGTAGGCCAGGATTCAAGGGCACTTCCTTGATGTTGAGGGTGATTAAAGCAAGACACCCTTCTGGGACCAAGCTGGGAGAGCAGAGGAGCAGGAAAAGCTCCTGGTTTGCCTCTGGGTTCCTGTCTTGGAGGCTTCTCTTTGCCTATGCCCAGAGTTCCCTTTGTGGCTGAAATAGGGCTCTTGGGAAGGAAGTCAGGGCATTACAGTCTTTGTTCTCCCCTCCTGCACTGCTTTTAATGACTCCTTGCCCACAAGGAATGTAAGGAGCATTTTACACTGGTCCTTCACACACACACACACACACCATGGAAATACTCCTAAAAACGGAGAGTTCAACACCTGGGGCAGGGCTCAGCCCAGCACTCTGCAGTCATCTCGTGATGCTAGTAGTGATCGTGGCCCCACTGTTTACATTACCAGGGATAACAACCCTTGAGGTTAAGCTCTGCAAAGCCTGGAAAACAGATTTAGGAATTTTCTTTAAGAAATTCTCCAAGGTTTGGGGAAACTGAAACCAGCACTTCTTGGTGGCAAAGGGCCAGACCCCCTGGGAGAAGGTCACCATGCTAAGACATCCCCTACCCTCTCATCTGCCCTCTCAGGACTTCCTCTTCACTCCTGCATCAAATGTACCTCCTGTGTCTCTAAGAGGGGCCTGCATGAAGATGAACCCCACAAGCTGAAGTGACATTTGCTTAGTGCCACCCACAGGTCATGATCAGCCCACCCAACATGGTCTCCTTAGAGTGCACTCCAGTCCAGTCATGGGAGGCATGCATAGGAAGAAAAAGGGAGATAGATGGCTCTGGTTCTGTTGATCAAAGGAAATGGAGCCCCACCCATATATGCATCTGCTGATTTCATTGACCAGCAGCACAGGAGGTATGTACACATCATATATGGGCAAGATACTGGCTGACTTCCCTGTTCCACATGTTAAAGTACTTCCCACTCTCTTTCCAGCTTCATCCTTTCTAGCAGAGCCAGTAAGGAGTTTGCCCTCTCACTCCTTCCTCTCCTATGTGTGACTCTTTTTGCCTCTCACTTGAGAGCCTAAAACTGAACTCCACCTCCGACTAGCCATGTCCTTCCCAGCATCAATATGCATTCCCAGACTGCCTCAGACCATCTCTTTTCCATTGCTCCATCAAAATACAACAGTTCTAGACTCTATTTCCTTCCACTTGCTGTTGAGGGAAAATCTTGATCACTGATTCCACTCTTTTCTTTCTCTCCATTACCATTAGCTGAAGATAGCCTAAAGTGCTATTTCTCTCAGAGTGTCTTGAGCAACAGCAGAGGATTCCTGAGGGCACACCACCCAAGCCTGTGCATTTGGCATTGGCTTGCAGCTTGTCTTCTCATCTCTACAGCCTGGCACACAACTCAGAAGTCAGTACAAGCAGCTTGTCCTATTTTGAGCTATTTTCATATGGGTTATTTCCATCTCCCCAGCCAGATTTCAAAATCTGAATCCACTATGTCCTAACACAGGGATAAAAACATTGATTAACTCTCACCAATAAGTCTCTAGTGTACATGGAGTGAGAACAGAAAACAGAATCAGAGTTATGAAAACTATACAGAATCCAGTTCAATTTCCTATCTTGTAGATGACAAGGTGAGGTGAAGTTCAACAACACATGAGACAGTGGACCAAATTTTTATTAAAGAACAAATATTTACTCACTGTCTAATCTGTGTGGTGTGATGAGAACATAAAGGTGAATCAGTCAGGGCCCTTACTCTCCAGGAACTAAAGGTCTGTTGTGAGAAAGAGATAAGATAAAATATGGGTAGACTTCAATGACTCTGCTGTGCTATAAGTAGCCAGGAGCACCACCAGGTGCTAAATAGTCTGTAATCACGTGAAAAAAAAAAAAAGGTTGGGCTGTAAATCCTGTCAGTATCCAGGAAGAGAACAGCTGAGGGCAGGCTGTGATACAAAGGACAATTCCTAGTAGATCTGCGTCAAACATCTCACAAATGTCAAGCAATGAAGCTAACCCCCTGTTCTGTACTTTATTTGCTTAGCGACAGCTCACAAACCTGATTTAGCCCCATGTTAAGGAGGAGTGTACTGTGTGCCCTGTCATGACTAACCAAAACACCTGGAATAAAGCTGACATGGCAAATGTACCAAATTGCCACATTGGGACCTTTCAATTCAGACTCTGAAGGTGATAGCAACTTAAGAGAGAAGAAAGGAAACAAGCTTTGTTTCTTTGAAATATTCGCTCTTTCCATTAAATAATTATTATCATTATTTTCAACTGTAACTTGAGTTTTTCTCCCTACCTGTTTCCTATTAAATTAATGCCTGTAAAATGTTCCAGGTCTATGCAGATAATCTTTAGAGGCCCAACCCAGCCCTCTAAAGATGAAAGGCAGCTGGTACTTGATGCTTTTTAGACCTGCCCATGTAATCCAAGAGACAAAAAGGCACAGAGCAGGGGCCAAGGTCATTTATGACTCACTCCTTCTGTGATTCACTCAATTCTTACCCAGGGAGCTATTGGGATGACAAAAGAAGTCAAAACCACAGTCCTTTTCTTCCAAGAGATTACCATCTAAGAGAGATAAAATGCCCCTGGCTGAAAAGCAGAAAAAAAACTTATTCCTAAGTGCAAGATAGCATGGTTTGCATCACACACACACACATACACACACACACACACACACACACACACACACACACAGAGTCAAGAGAGCAGGGTTGTGTTTTGTTGCCTTACCTAGCTTCTCATCCACTCTTAATGTATGTTCTCTACATCAGAGGAAGAAGAGTCACAGATCTCTAAAGGTGGCTCTTTCTCATCCCTCCTCTGAGATCCCCAGTTTTCTGTGAGCACCACTCTGTCTTCAGCCATCAATCCTATCTCCTTGTCTGGCTCATTTTCATGTCTTTCAAATATGCCAAACACCCCATACTCCAAAAACCCTGCCTACAACTTAGTCTTCTTCTCAAACAACTGCTCCACCTTGAGCACCCCCTTTGTCATCCACCACCCCCATGCTTCCACCCTCCCATCTTGCTTTGCTCCTGCACCTTTGCAGGTAAACTTCCACCCCTGCCCTCCACAAAGAAGGATCTTACACTCCTGCCTGCTCTGGGGATATAAAGATCTCTAAGGTTCCATCCTGGGCCAGCTGTTCCCTTCCTCTGGTATCCTTTACTCTACCTATTGATGACTCCTACATGCAGGCCTCCAGTCTTGACTAAACTGTGGAGTGAAAAGACTGCATCTCCAACTGCCTACTACACTGCGCTGTCTCCTGAAGACCTTAGATGAAGCATTCCCCAAATGGACTCATACCCTTCCTTCTCAAACCTGCTTCTCCCCAGTCTGTGTGGCAGTTTCTTCAACATCCTGTGTCTACCAGGAATCCCTCACTTAAGCCAGAACCTCAGAATTAGTGTATATCCCTCCTTCTCTTTCACACCTCGTATCCAGTTATTTCCCAACTGTGTCTTAAGCCTGTTCTCCCTGATTCTTGATCATTCTATCCTGATCCCTTAAAACCTGCTGGACCACATTCTTTGTCTTGGTGGCCCCCAAAGCTGTGAACACCAGCTATTTGAGTCAAGAGCTCCAGGCTCCTTTTCATTGTTCTCAGTTCCCTACTTCCTATCCTTTTCTTCTATTTTCTTTTTCATTTCTGTCCCCTCCAGCTTCACTGGCTTCATATTTCCTTATTTTTTTCCACAATGATTCTCCATCTGGCTCATACCTCTGGTTTTAGATATAAAAATCATACTCATGGTCTCTGGTGAGAAACATCCTAGTCCAGTCTTACTTCTTTGAACTCCTCTGGCCAGAACAGCCCCAAGTTCCAACTTCTATGCCTCTGTAGTAATATTACCATTTATATCCCTATTTCTTTTGCTGAATTATAAGGTTCTTGAAGACAAGGATGGGCTATTCTTTACTCATCTCTGAATTCCATTGTAGGCACATCATAGGTGCATTGTATTGGGTATAAGAAAAGAACTACAAGGGAAAGAGTGTGATATATATGAGAAATATGCAGGAAGGATTCAAGGTGATGCATGCACTGCAGAAATGCAGAGGAAGGGCAGGGCTGCTGCAGACTGAGTCAGTGCAGGAAGCTGCATCGCCAGCTGTATGCAGACGTTATAATTACATTGTCCTAAAAACAGGAAAGTGCTAATTACTCTGATGAAGCCTGTCTCTTCATTCCTCCCAGTGCCCTGGATTCCTCACTTACCCTATTACCTTTTTGTAACCCAGCTTGTATGATACTCCCTGCAATACCAAGAGGGGTTGTCCAGAATGTCACAAGAAGCTCCGTGCAGCCGGCCTGAGGTAGTGAGCCAACAGGCTCTCTGCATGCTCTAGCCAGGAGTTTAGGAGGCCCCCTTCTTCTATTTATTTGGTCCAAAGAAGCACTGGAACTGTGAGTATCTCCAGAATCAGAAGTGTTCATCATTCCTATGAGCACATACCCAGGGAGTGTTTGATCATAACTTCTCCCCAGAGTCAACTCTCCAGCCAAGTGTGAACAACCAGTATATAATTCTGGCTGGTGCTCAAGTGCCTTGTTGGGTTTTTCCAGAGCAGTATCTTGGGCCTCTCATCAGTTTTCCTGTTTATTGTTTCTTGTCATGCTATCATGTGATTGGAATACTGCTGTCCTTAAGGTTATGTCCCTTTGGTGCTGTGAGCTCAAGTTCTGGTCCTCTTTTCTCCTGGCTGTGCCTCTGACCAACTGAGACATCACTGAGCTATCCTGCAGCATCAGCCTGGATGTGGTTTTCCCAAAGGTCCTTGCCTAAGCTGTTGATCACAAACTGTGTATGAAGCTCAAGCCCCATTATCAGTTCTATGAAAGATGCAATTCAGATCTGGCACCTGCCCAAGAAAAGTCCTATCCATAACAAGAAGCTGGATCATGCTAGCAATTATCTCATTTTAGCCCGGGCAACTTGGCCCCTTATATTTTCTCCACTCTAGCCCTTCTTTCTTTTGGACATTCACCCTTACCTCATTTCTCCTCCAGCTTCTGCAGGCCCCAGATATTCCAGAGGAGCTGCTCACTGCAACTGGCTTTTCACCACAGCGCAGTGCTGGTATAATGAAACTTGGCTACAGTGTTACATGTGACTTAACAGTGGCCCTGAAAGGAAAGCACACCTTGAACCTGAGCCCTCTTCAGCATGGGATTGTACCTCCAAAGCTGCTTCTCTGGTTCTTATTGACTGCTGAATCTTTCTAAGAGATATTTACAACACAAGCAATCTCACGTCCCTGGATGGTGTCATCCATGGTCAGCTAGTGGGCTATCACCAAAACCATCTTCTGGTTTCCCTGGGCCCTGGTAAGCTCTACTTCTAAACAATGAGGGCATATTAGAGTGCAGTAATATGCAAGGAGGCCAGACTAATAGGACCAACAGTCTGTATCATAACAGGCCCATTCATCCTTTTGAGTTCCCAAACCCAAAAGAAACCTGAAAGTTTCAAGAATAAACAAAAAGAAAAGACAGAACAAATAAATGCATAAAGGAAAGGTTCTATGGGTTTAGAAAACTTCTGTTTCTGTCTACTGATGCACATTCATGCAAACACCCTCTCTTCTTATCCAACCCAATCTTGTCTCCAGTGACGGGTATATGGATAGACAGAACCCAAGAAAACTCTGCATAGTCTGACTCTCCTTAGAGAGGTCCTTATATTGTGAAGAAGAATCCAGGTCTCCCATACATGTTCAACACACTGGGAAATGGCCTAGAATTTGTACCATCCCTGTTCATATAATCACCAACTATCACCTTTCAAAAATCATGAGATAAGTATATCAGTCTCCCAGACAAATATGGGTAATTTATACACAGTGTCATTCATAAGGCAGCTAGTTTGTTGGATGTTGGGGTTTTGAGGGCGGGGATGTTTTTTGTTTGTTTTACAGTACTGGGGATTGAACCCATAGCCTTCACACTGAGCTACATCCTCAGCCCTTTTTTATTTTTATTTTGAGAAAGGGTTTTGCTAAATCACTAAGTTGTCCATGCTGGGGTCAAACTTGCAATCCTCCTGCCTCAGCCACCCAGGGTGCTGGGATTGTAGGCATGCTCCAATTTGCTGGTACTTTTAAACTGAGTCAGAAGTCTTCACTGAGTCTTCACTCCTCTCCAGCAGGTGGGCTGCAGTCCCTTGGGCCACAGTACACCAGTTCACTCTGGAGGGACCAGAGTATCACTGCTGTCCCAGTGCAGGGCCACTCAGCTGACCCTTCCCTCCCTCCTATGTCCCTGCTCTCATCTGTCTTTCAGCCTTGAATCAGAGAGGGACTCCCCTGAGAATCAGCCTGATGTCATTTGCACACGGCTGGATCTGGAATTCTTGACAAAGCACTTTCTATAAACCACTATGAGGGAGTGCAAAAATAACAATAACAAAGAACACCATTGAGTCATCTATCAATCTCTGAGGATGCCACCTCGGTATTGGCTGTCATGTGTCAGTAGTGTCCCCCAGAGTCCCTGGTGGAGCCATGCAAGCTAGTGCATGTCCTCTCTCCATACGTGTCCCACACAGCCCATCCGTCCTGTTCCCAGAAGCCAGGCTAGTTTCTCTCCAAGCTGCTGTGAGCAGAGCCAACTTTACTTTCATTACTGTTGCTGTGAAGGTCCCCAAGTTCTAACCTTCCTCTTGGTCTTTGCTGCAAACCACAACACCTGCTGTTTGGAGATGTTCTGCTTAGCTTGCTGGCCTTCAGGTCAAGCCTCAGTGTTCTGGATTCCCAAAGTCCTTGAGTCAAGTTGAGTTTGTCTTAGAAACAGCCCCCCATGAGGACAACAGGACCCAGCCACCAGGGAGCATCTGAAGGCAGAATGGTCTTTTTCACTGGTTGGTGCTTCCCTCTCAAACTCTACTCCTGCTTAGCTTGATACCAAGGTTTATTATGCATGTGTATCTCTATGGCCCTGTCATGATTTTGACCCCAAAAGTCTCATGTATTCAAAGGTGTAGTTTTTGGAAGGTGATTGAATCATGGAGTACTATACTCATCAGTGGATTAATCCATTCTCGTGTTCATAGCTTAATGTGACATTAGGAGGTGGGGCCTGGTTGGAAGTGGGTCCCTAGGGGTGTGACCTGAGAGAGTGTATTCTTGGAGCCAGTTGGCCATGGACTGAACTCACTGAAACCTTGAGCCAAATTAAACCTCTCTTTTAAGTTGTAGGTATTGGATACTTTGCTTCAGTGATGGGAAAGTGACTAATACAGGCCCTGCCTGTCCTAAACAGCATGCACATAAATGTATACTGGCAACCCACTTGCAAGGGGTCACATCTTCCTTTCCATAAAGCCTGTCAACTAGGGTATCTGAGGAGCACCAAACTATCTGAGACATCAAATGTAGCCTCAATCACAACCTCCATGCCATGCAGAGCAGAATTTTATTATCAGGACCCCATCAGAGACAGGGAGGAGACTGGCTTTGACACAGTGGAAGTACAGAGGAAGTTGATGTTTCAATGACACAAGTTAACAAATCTGGTAACCTGTTGAATATAGGAGAAGTAAGGGAAACCTTAAGAATCACACTGGGAGATTGGATTTGAGACATCCAAATTGGGAGGTGAAGCAGCACAATGACCCAGTCAGGGAATAATGGGCTAAAATGAGCCTGTAATGGCTTCAGGGCTAAGGTTACTAATGGAGAGGAGGCTGGGGGCATAGACTAGCCTGTCAGGAAGCTTACTGATGATGAGAAGGTAGGAAACAGAAAGCACTGAGCACGTCTGTCCATGAAGGATGGCACAGTGGAAAGATGAACACAGAGCACCAGCAGCTACCATTGCCAAGTAGACTCCAAATGCAACTGCAAGCCACAACCTTCACATGACACTCCTCATGGTGTCCTGCCAGCCCAGTGGCATTCATGACTGCCAACACACTCATGCTCCAAATGAAGAAACTGAGGCTGATTGATGGAGTCACCCTGGGCAGCTGAAGCAGTAAGACAGGGTGATTGGGAAGGGAAGAAAATGAGGTCTGGTGGGAGCTGGTAGAAAGGAGAGTGAGTGGAGCTTGGGAGACTGAGGACAGCCTGAATTCTTTCTAGACTGGAGATTGAAGCAGCTCTGGTTGGTAACAAAGAGCAGATGCAGGATCTAAAGCTGAATGGTTCATTCATGAGAGCTCACTGCAAAACACTCCCTGTGGAGGCTGCAGGTCACATTGGTGCTGCAGGTGGCTGCAGGTGCCCCTTCTCCCTCAACCTGAGTACTGTATTCAAAGGGAATGATTGACACAGAGCTGAGCCGTCCAGGGAGCATTCACTCTCCTAGTGTCTCTGAAACTCAACAGTGCAGTGGAGAATGGGAGCCTTGCTTCTGTTTGCCTGTCTTTTTGACGCATGTATGAGCTACAAATAGACACAGCCCACACTTTACTGCAAAGATATATTCCTTGATTTCCCCCAGTTGCCAAGTTGAACTCTAAGCTGATGTTTTATTTATCTGTGGTAATGAGGGATGGGGGTAGCCATGCATAATTGCAATCTGAAGATAAGCCAAAAGCTCCTTTGAGCCAAAATTCCTATGTCTTTCCCCACCAAGTCTTTCTGCCTATGTTGTTAAAAATGGCAAACGAACTAATCTGAGTTTCATTAGTTCTTTGTTCCATGTCCCTGACCTTGCATAATCAGCTGTGACCAAGCATTTCAGTGAGTCCAACATACAGTGCCCACTTAAAGCATCCTGCCAGTCGTGGGAGTCCTGTGTTTGGGTGACCATCGTAACAGCACAGTACACTGAAGCTCTCTCGTCTACCACAGACATCTCTCTGCTGAAGCTGAAATAACACATCAAACTTTTGATGAAACTGTTGCATGAGTAAACAAAGGTGAAAGAATGAGTAAACTAAATGGAATCCCTGGAGAATTCATCTCATGAAAGAGACAACTATTATATAGACTTCTGAAAAGTAGTAAATATATTACTCTCAGTTTTTCTTTAATTTCCAATTTGCTAATCAAAGACTCAAACATATTCCAATATGTGAGATGTTTTGGAAGATTAAACAAAATTAATTAAGTAAGATTAAAATGAAATGTACCAGGGGTTGCATATAAACACATGCACTATTTTATTTTTAAGGCCCGCCCAAGCACAGAAGTATAGGATGGGAATGATATGATATCAGAGTGGAAGGAGCCCATCATATATCAGTTCAATTTTTCCAGAAGAAATATTAATCCCAATGAGGTTCAAAGACTTTTCTTAGCTAAGGATTATTTTTTTTCAGAACTAAAATCCATTCAGAGAGTCTTAAACTTAAAAGAGAGCATATTACAGAGAAATTTCATGAAAACCATTTGCAAGATGTATTGAGGACTTGTGAGGACTGGTAAGTCATTGGTTCTTTGCCTCTATCTCTGTGGGGCCTGGTGGGCTCCTCTCTTGGCTTCTGGATACTCTTCACATCCTCTGAAGACTGGCCTCTGCTCACTCATTAATGTTCTAAAGTCAGAGTCAACTTCTACATAGCCATGGTCATCCAGTGAGACACCTCTCAGCTCTGTGATCCAGGGAGGGCTCCTTCCGCGGCCCAGCTTAGAACAGGTGCCACCTCTGGCAGATGACCGTGGTAGGGGTGGGCTATCCCCTGGGGAGCTGACAATGGGGATTGGCTTTCTAATAAAGGGCCAGGGTGGGGAAGATACAACCAGCCACTCCAGTGCCCCAAGGTGGCACAGATGGGTCAGAGCCCTTGACTTCAGGCCAGCAGCCAGTAGCTGACTGGAAGGGTCAGATAGACTCAGAGACACCTGAATTACAAGTGAGGAAGTGCTCCAAAGTCATGCAATCATCAGGAGGATTTTTTTTTTTTTTAGGCTTTTGAAAGGAAAGTTTATTCCAGTAAACAGACACTAAAATCAGGAAACCTTTTGAGTCCATTTGCCCTATTTACTGAGGAGCTGCTGTTATTTGCTAAAAGGAGCCTGTTTGCTTTTTCCTGTAGGTTTAGCGGCAGGCTTGACAACTTTTTTTTTCTTCGTACTGGGGATCGAACTCAGGACCTTGTGCTTGCCAGACAGGCAGCAGCACCACTGAGCTAAGTCCCTGGCAGGCTTGACAACTTGGACACCAGGTAAATTACCCTCACTGAAGGAATGAGCCCACCTGCCCAAATCTGTTGTGTAAAACACATAGAAATAGCAAGGTTATGGTAACTTTGCTCTAGTCCTCCCTGATCAGATTTCAGTCAAGGCAACATGGCTGACATATTTTAAGAATAAAACAGAGACAAATTAGACCACAGCCAGAAAAAAAAGGGGCCGATGATGGTGAAGGGATTCAAAATTATGTTACAGAAAAAATGATTGAAGGGACTTGGGTATATTTAGCCTGGAGAAAGGAAGATTTAAAGTAGATTTGGTTCTTTTGTCCAAATATTTAAAAGGCCAACTTAATTCTTTAACGGATTTTATGTTGGCATGTGCAGAAGTGGTGCAGAATTGGTACCATTGGGTAAGAATTAAAAGGAGGAAGAAGACTGGCTTATAATTAGGGACCACATTTTTTCTACTAGGGTTATCTGGAGCTAGGCTGCCTTGTCAGAGCTAAGAAGAGGTTGGGGGGGGGGTCACCTGTAAGAAAAGCTATAGAGCTGATGCATGAATTAACATCTATTCCAGTTCTGGAACTCGACACCTCTCCCACAGGCGCCCCTGTGCACCTGGACCGATAGTGACCACAGAAGCTAGGGGCACTGTATATGCTTGTTTGGCAGAGCTGGACCAGCAGATGCCAAGAGACACTTCTCTGGGGCCAGCAGGCTGCCCTGCTCATGAATTCCTTCACCTCTAGGCCTTTTCCAGCTGAGATGTGCAGATCCTGTTAGATCCCCACCTTCTAGAGGCCCAGTGGGACTTTAGGCTGCCAACCAAAGCCCAAATGAGAAGTCGTGTTGTGGACAGTTCTGTGGATATAACTCATTTGGTTACCAAGATCAGAAGTCTGTTCAAAGTAGCTCTGATTTTAGAAAAAAAATAAAAGAGAAGTAGAAAGGCATGCATGTTAAGGATAGAAAGAGATTTTGTAGAGACTCAAGAAAACCTGCATATAAGGAGTCAGGAAGGATAAGAATTAAACAAAGTCTGGGGACCTCAGCTGCAAGAAGGCACCAGCCTCCACACTGGTGAACCACTGAGCCAGTAAGCCAGCTGTCATCCCAGGTTGCTCCTTTTCCCCTGTGTCGCCATGCAGAATCCAAGAGGCCTCTGCTGCTATCTCAAGGATAAGTTGGCTGGTTGGGTCTCTTATTCATCATCAGACTAGTAAACTCGGGCCCACAGGGTCTGATTGCCCAGGGGCTGTGCCTAAAGCAGAAAAAGTGGGCTGGCAGAAAAAATAACCAGATCACTCAGTACAGGTGCAGCCAGGATCTTGCTAACTTTCCACAGGGAGTGCTCAACCAGTCCTTGCTATTTAGTTTTAACTCCTTTTGGCTTTCTCCACTGTCTCTCTTTCTGAATATCTGTACAACTATATCGCTCCCAATTGATTCAGCCATTCCCAAGTACTAGGTCAGTCTGCCCACTAGGCCAAGTGCCTGTACCAGAATTCAGACAAGCATAAATATATAGCTCTGATTACCCATTCCAGCTAATTCATTCATTTGTTATGGAAACACACAATTATCAAGTGCTGAGTTATTCCAGAAACAAAGAGGTAAGATCTGTGTGTTACAGCCTCAGGCAGCTTGCAGTATATCTAAGAAGCTGGACATACTCTCTCAAACAAATCAGTGCAACTGAAGGTCACGCCTAGTAGCTTGGAGCTCTGTGAATTTCGCAAACATGTGCCCACAGGAGCCAGGTCTGAGGCACACAGTGTCATGTGTCAGCTAAGGAAAACCCAGCAGCTCCACTCTGCACCAACCCAGGCGCTCTCCTGCAGAAGGGACCTCAGAAAGTTTGAAGCCTTCTGCAGTTTAAAATGCCAAGTCCAAAAGAGCAGCACGAGGAAGGAAGATGGAGCTCCTGAAAAGTTTGCACACTATCTGCGTGAGAGGTGCTGAGCAAGGACGGCCTTTTCTCAGGCTCTTGCATGGCCAGCTGCTTCCTGGGAGCAATGCGCTTGTCCTGGGCACTAGAATTGGACGGAGGACAGACTACAGAGACAACAGTGGCTCCAGTTCACTAATGCCCCAGAGCTGAGTTTGGCACACACCCTTGGAACTATGGATAAAGGAATTTGTAGGTGAAATACTTCCACCTTAAAATATATACATTGTTTTGTTTTGTTTTGTTTTCTGTTTTAATTTTAGAGGTGAGAATACAAGGGGCATGTGTTCTGGTCTTTCAGAAGAGACTTTGCCCAAAGTGTCCACATCAGCAACCCCCAAGGTGTTACAGGCCCCCTCTTTTGTTGTCACCCTCTGTCCTTTTGGCGGGCCAGCTCCACACCACACCCAGCCTTTGCCTTTTCAAAGTGACCAATTTCCCAAGGGACCTCCTCCCACCCCCTACCCCACGGCTCCCACACAGATTTTGTCACTAGCACTTGCCAAGACTGCTCTGAGTGGAGTCTGGACCGGGGCTACAGGAGTCAGGTCAGAAGGGGAGTTTCAGTCCCTCCACACCCTCTCCAGTTTTCAGCATGGTCAGACTTCATAACGGAGTCCTTTTCACAAGAGTGTATTATAGTTTCAATGTGTTCCCCAATAGAGGTGTTCAAGCTTCATGGCCAATGTATAATTCTAGGAGGTGGGGCCTTAAAGGGGTGATTAGACCATAATGATGCTTTCCTCATAATTGTGATTGAGGCCCTTTGAGAAGGTGCTTCAGACAGTGAAGCCCTCCTGCCCTTCCAGCTCCTACCAGCCTTTCTCTCCTCAAGAAGGCACAGCAATAAGCTGCCAGGAAGACCCCAGCAGTCCCCTGAACATGCCAGTGCCTTGACCTTAGGCTTCCCAGCCTCCAGAACTGTGAGAAATAAAGGTCTGTTCTTTATAAATTACCCAGTCTCAGATTAGAGCAACATACATACTTCAGTATGGTTTTAACTGGCATTTTCTAATAAGTAACCACATGAAGATCTTGTGTTTGTTTGCCAACTTTCTATCTTCTTTAGAAAAAATGTCTAGCTTGGCAAGACCAAGGTCCTGAGTTTAATCTCCAGTACCAGAAAAAAAACAGAAAAGGGATCCAATTTTTTTGCCCAGTTTTGCTCTGTGTTTCTGTGTTTGTGTGTGTGTGCGTGTGTGTGTGTGTGTGTGTTTTCTTATTACTATGTTTTAGAAGTTCTTCATGGTTTTTGGATAAAAGTCCTTTATTAAGTAATGTTTTACCAATATTTTCTCCTTGTCTGAGACTTCTCTTATTGTCTTAGCAGTGTCTTTTGAAAAAGAGAATTTTTAGCCTTGTTGACATTCAGCTTATTGATTCTTTTTCTTTTATAAATTGCAGTTTTGGTACTGTATCTAAGAAGTCTTTTTCTAAATCAAAATCACAAAAATTTCTTTTCTTGTAGTTTCAGGTGTTCAATGTAAGTGTATGATCCACTTCAGTTAATTTTTTAGAGTGTGCAATTTAGATCAAAACTCATTTTACTTGTGTACACACATCCAATTATTCCAGAAACATTTGTTGAAAGATTATCCTTTCACTACTGAATGGCCTTTGCATCTATGGTGAAAATCAGTAGTCTAGCTATTTGTGTGACTATTTCAGGACTGTTTGCAATAATGGATCATATCAGTTACTGTAGCTTTATGAGAAGTCTTAAAATTAGGTAACATTAACCTTACTACTTTGTTCTTCTTATTCAAAGTTGTTTTGGTTATCCTAAGTTCTTTGCATTTCTGTATGTATTTTAGAATCAACTTTTTACTTCTACTGAAGAACTTGCTATGATTTTATTGGCATAGAGTTGAATCTACAGATCAATTTGAGGAAAACTGACATCTTTACCATAATAAGTCTTCTGACTCATGAACATAATACATCTGTACATTTACTTAGGTTTTCTTTACATTCTCTCACAATGTTTAGTCACTTTGCATGTTCAATATTTGTGTATCTTGTGCCATATGAAGTGTCTCATAACACTGATACTACCTAATTTCTTGATATTTCAATTTTTGATGATTTGCTACTACTGTATAGAAACACAATTAATTTTTGTACATTGATCTAATATTAGTTACAATGGCTTTTTTGTACAATCTATCACATTGTATATCTAGGTAATCATGTCAAAAAATAAAAGTGGCTTTACTTCTTTCTTCTCCTTCTGGATTCATTTTATTATTTTATTTTCCTTGCTTGATTGCACTGGCAAGAACTTCTATTAAATTGTTAAATAATAACAGTAAGAACTGACATTCCTGACTTGCTCCTGAATTTAGGAGGGAAGAATTCAAATCTTTTACTATGAGGTGTGATATTACCTATGAATATTCATCAGTGTTCTTTGTCAAATTTCTTCTATTCCTAGTTTGCTGAGAGATTTTTGTTTTGTTTTGTTTTTAAATGAGGAGTAAATGTTGGATTTTTTCATATTTTTCCTATGCCAATTGAGATGATGGTGTGGTTTTCATTTTATTATAGATAATAAGTTGAATTACATTGACTAATTTTCTGATAGCAAACCAATCCTCCATTCCTGAGATAACTCCACATATTCCTTACTATATTATTCTTTACTATATTATTCTTTTTTTATATTGCTGAATTTTATTTGGCTTTTTTTTTTTTTTTTTGCATCTGTGTTCACGAGGCATATTGCCTTTCCTTTTTATCTTTGTCTGGCTTTGGTATGAATAAGGCCAGCTTCAGAAGTTGAAAAATATTCCTTTCGCTTTAGTTTTCTGGAAGAATTTTTGAAACATTGTTATTCTTTCTTTAACATTTTATAGTACATGTCTGCTGGTAATGAGTTCTCTCAATTTTTGTATTTTTGAAAATAATCTTTATTTTTGTTTCAATTTTGAAGGATATTGCACTGAGTTATAGGTTGACAGTTTATTTACTTCATATTTTAAAGTTGTTGCTCCACTGTCCTTCTGCTGGCACTGTTTCCTATTAGAAGTGCGCTGTGATCCTTATATAAGGGGTGATCAAAATATAGGAAGAATATTTAATTTTTAAAAAATTATTACATAAAAATAATAAATTGCTGGGCCGGGAATTTAGCTCAATGGTGCCACCGCCTGCCTCACAAGCGGAAGGTCCCGAGTTCCATCCCCGATATCAAAAAAAAAGATAAATTGCCATTAATCCAGCCCAAAATACTCCCCCTCACTTCAAAACATTTCTGCCTTTGCTCCTGCCACTTTCCGAAGCAGGTCTGGAAGTCCTCTTTCCTGAATTCTTTACAAGGGATAATCACAAATAACAATATGGTGAATGCTGCTGCCGAGTGCCATTCAACGGAAAGGTAGGCTTGTAAAATCATTACCTTGTGTCCTCATCCACCTTATTCACTGGATCTGGCACTATGCAATTTCTAACTCTTCCCCAATGTCAAAATGACCATGAAGGTAAACATTTTGAATCAATTCAGGACATCAAGACAGCCATGACAGCACAATAAAGACACTCATAAAAAAGGACTTCCAGAACTGCTTCAGAAAGTAGCAAAAATGATAAGATATCTCGGTCTGAAGTAAGGGGGAGTATTTTGATGAGGATTAATGATAATGGATCTTTTACTGTAAGAATTTTTAAATTTGAACATTCACTATATTTTTCAATCACACTTCATATTTGTTACCCTGTATGTAACCTGTCTTTTTTCTCTGACTGCTTTATCTGGTCTTGAGTATCTTCTATTTGTTGTGCTCTACTATGTCTTTCTTCATAACTTTTGCTCTTGAGATACATTGAAATTTTTGGATCTGTGGGATTATAAATTTCATCAAACTTGGAACAAAAATTGACCATTGTTCTTTAAATATTTCTCTCTCCTCCAATCCTTTGGGGATTCTGTTACACTTTTATGAAAGACTTAAACTTGTCCCACTGCTTACTGGTGCTCTTTTTCCTTTTCAAAACTCTTCTTTTGTGCGTCTCATTTTGAATGGTTTTTACTGTTTCTGTCTTCAAATTCACTATATCTATGTCTATGTCTATATAGCTATTGTTAATCCCCTCATCCCATCCAGTGTATTTTTCATCTTACAGGTTATAGTTTTCATCTCTAGAAATCTATTTTTTAAAAATACATTTCATATCTTTCTTAACTTGTTTTTTTCAAGAAGAGGGTCTTGCCCAGGCTGGCCTTGAACTCCAGACTTCAAGGAATTTTCCTGTCTCAGCCTCTTTAGTAGCTAGGATGACAGATGTCCACCACTGTGCCTGGATCTTCTCCCTTAGCCTTTTGGACATGTACAATACAGTTAGAATAACTGTTTCAGTGTTTTTTATGCTTGTTTTACACCTGTGTCAATTCTGGGTGGCTGAGTACCATTTCTCACTAAGTTAAGAACCAAGATTCCTTGGAGAGATGGGTAATTTCAGGTACAGGACCAAAAAAAAAAAAAAGTTTAAGATGATCTCCAGGCATCTTCTAGTACCAGAAAGAAAGAAAGTAACTGAGATTATTGCTACAGAGTTTTCATTTTTGCTCCGCCTTTCTTTTAAAAGATAAAAACAAATCAAGAGTTGATAACATTTCCAATTCAAGTTTAACATTGTCAAGTTTTAAATTGGGGGGCTTTTAACTTCTTTCTGCTAGTACCTCTTTTCTTCTGTTGTTAAAATAGATATACAGATAAAACGTGGAATAACATGGTGTTTGGGATTCAATGTAAAAATCAGCAAAGCTAAAGCACAAATAAAAAGGAAAAGATAAGTGATTTGTTGCAAAATCTTGAGAACTGTTGAATCTGATTGGTATGTGGGGATATCATAGTTGTCTTTATGTGTGTTTGAAATTTTTAAATTTAGGAGTTGAGGGTGGAGTAAGAAGAGAGAGACAGAGAAAAAGAAAGAGAGAGATCCTCTTGCCTAGTAACATTGGCTTCCTCCTTATTTCTCCCTCCTCTTTCCCCACTGAGGCTAGGGCAAAATTAGCTCATTGTCATTTTGGTGCCGGTATCCACATTAATCTTTATTTTTTACCCCAGGGATTTTTCTTACTTTCTTGGAATGCTAATAATGAATGTAAAAGGGTATTACAGGTTGTCAACATTTCTACGTGTTTTGCAGTAGAGCAATGTCAGATAATCCAATCCATGTTATTTTTGGAAATGGAGGCTTCCTGCTGTGCTGCTAAAGTAGGTTTAATTGTTTGGGGAACACAGAGAAGTAGTCTATAAAGTAGCTATTTCTTTGCCAAGCACCATCATGCAAATACATGACACTGACGTCCAAAGACAACAAATGAATTAAGTTAACCTCTATCCTCACATATTAAAAAAAAAAAATTAAACTACATTTCCTACCTTACATGAGCCATTATATTAAGCTGTGTGTAAAGAGGCTAACACAGTGATTTAGTGGGGAGGATAGTAAATGTATTTTGCTCCAATTTTACCTCAAGAGCAGGAAATGCACAGGCTTTAACCAAGCAAGGGACAGCATTACCTTACCCTGCGAACTAAGTGGTTACAATGCAGTATTTCCCTTGGTTCCCAGAACAGAGGTATCCTGGTCCTCCATTACAGGCCCAGGCAGAGGGCAAGGCTAACAGGGCTGTCTTCTCACAGCAGGCATCAGTGCATTTATTTTCCAAACCTAAATCAGCTAAGCCTTAAAAGAAGAGAGGCAGGGCAGGGGATTTAGCTCAATGGTTCCTCCGCCTGCCTGGCAAACGCAAGGTCCTGAGTTCCATCCCCAGTACCAAAAAAAAAAGAGAGGCAATAGGAAGAAAAGTACCAATGGTTTCAAAATTCAAAGAAGAGGGTGGATCGTCTGGGTTTAGGTGGGAAAACAAAACAAAGTGATGTGGGAAGAAGAATCTCTGAAGGGAAAAACCATCTTCTCCAACTGTAGCGGGATGGTCAGATCCCCACATCCACTTCAGGGCTTAGCAGACCGCTGCAGCACACTTGCTCCTGGACAGACCGGCGCGCCGCTGGGCGCCCTTCTGCAGCTCCTGGCTGGCTCTGTCTCTGCTATCATCCTCTCCAAACATTTAGATCTATGGCCGGGTGGATGTTAGTGGCTAGGCCAAAAAGACAGTTCTGGTATGAAATATTAATACTTAATTGGCCTTCTATGTCTGTCTGTGTAGTTTTGCCAAGCATTTAATAGTTGCCATTGAGTGTTCTTTATTCTTTTTGGGGAGGAAAGCTAGCCAGGGGAGGAGCTGGGGGACAGAGGGACAGGGCATGAAATCCTGTTTCCTCCGAAGACTCTGGGCACCCTTCCCAAATCAGATGCAGAACGAGCACTGGCCCCTGGCTTGCAAATAATTTAGGATATTTATCTTATAGTTCATCATTGCTATTCTTTGCTATCCACTCTGATTAAGGTTCCAGTTTGGTCCTGGCTTAGTAATCAAAGTATTAGACTAGAGGGAAATTGTAGTACCTGGTACAAACACCCAATGATAAATGTAAACGAATTGTATACCTAAAATGTACCAATAAAAGAACTTAGAAGAAAAAAAAAAAAGAAATTGTAGTTCCTAAGACATAGCACCATAAAATGGAGGCCAGGTAACTTTTCACTTATAATTTAATTTTTAAACAGTGCATTTATTTGAGTAATTCTTATCCACTACTTTTTTAATCTTTTTTAATTTTTATTTTTCAGTAGTACATGTTTGCAGTACATAATGATTACATTTCTTGTGGGGAGTTGGTACATGTACTTAATCATTAGAAAGTAATACACAGATGCTTGTGGAGAAAAACAGAAAGTACAGAAAAATATAAAGAACAAAACAAAAACCACCCATAATGGTACTGTACACAAAAAGAAAAAAAAGATTATTAATTTTAAATGTATTCCTTCCATATTTTTCTATACTTTTTTTTTTTGGTACCGGGATCGAACTTGGTTTTCTATACATTTTTATCTCTCATAAATTTTAATTTTATTATTAATATCATTCCTGTACCTATCTTTTTATAAGTATTATATGTCAAACATTTACCTGTTATTGCCATTCTTCTAAAAATATGTTATTTCAAAGTACACATGGTTATAGTTTGCTGTGTGAGCCCTTCATTGTTAAATTTTTTTTCATTTTGGTAGATTGATAGTCATGGTTTGCATCCTATACTGTCTCTGTATTTGTCCACACCTTTGATTATGTCTTTACCATAGCATCCTAGAAATTACTGGAACAAAGGATAGGTATAATTTAAAGCATCTCAGTATCTGTATTAGCTACTTTCCCATCACTGGGACAAAATATCCAACACTCACAACTTAATGGAGGTGTTTATTTGGCTTATGGTTTTCAGACGATTCAGTTCATGATTGGCTGGCTCCAAGGCAGAAATGGCATAGTGGAAGGGCCTGGCAGAAGAAAGCTACTCATTCCATGGCAGCCAGGAAGCAGAGAGAGAAAGGAGGAGCTGGGGACAAGAATCACATTTCCAGGCCACACCCCCAGTGACCCATCCCTCCAACCAGGCCCCACCTCCTAACAGCACAGTCAGCTACTGATCCCATCAATGGATGAATCACTGATGAATACAGTGCCCCCTTGATCCAATCACCTTCCAAATACATGACTTTTGTGGGAAATTTTAGATCTAAACTACAGAAATAAGTATTACAATTTTTTCCAAAAACAAGCTCCCAAGTTTTACCCCCACAAGTGTACAAGAGGCCTCTCAGCCCTGCTCCAGCTGCTTAGATTAGCCCCTCGCCCTCCATATCAGCCACTGCAAAAGAGAAGCCCAGAATTTTGTGAGCTACAGGTAAGGTTGTCCCAGTTGAGTGTCCATTCATCTCTTGGCACAGTGGACATGAGGCGATTCCCATGTGTTTCTCCACTTGTTCCAGGCACACACTCCATCAACAGGAGCCAGAAGGAGATACAGGGAGGGAAGCCCCTCACGACTCAGCTCTCCCACCAGCACTCCATCACCCTGGTCTGACTTGCTGCCCACCAGCACCCTTCCTTCTTGCGCATTGCAAACTCTCAGGTCATCTCCCAGCACCCAGACTACCCTGCTTAGTTCAGCTAGCTTGACCCACCTCCACTCCTCCCTGCTGCTAGAGCCTTCCCACTGCAGCGTCTGGAGCTGCCCATGGTCATCAGTTCAATCCCCTGCATCCTCAGCCTCTGGCTTGGTTGCTTCTGTCAGCTTCTTGTCCTAACTAGACCCTGGCTCTCACCTGATGAAGCTATGCTCCCTGCAGCCTTTTTACATCGCTGTACATTTTCCTCTCTCACATCTTCTTTTTTTTTTTTTTTGTACCAGGGATCCAACTCGGGTCCTTGTGCTTGCAAGGCAAGCAGCAGAAACACTGAGCTAAATCCCCAGCCCCTCTGTCTCACATCTTGAACTACTGATTGGAGTGGTAGATGTACATTGCCTCTTCACCTTTAAGGCTTCCAGACTGTTCTCTTTCCCTGTTTTCTACCTGTCCCCAACTTTGAGACTCACATTCCAGAACTCAGGCTACCCTTCCTGCTTCCAATCACTACTTTTCCCAGGGCCACTCTCCTTCATTTATTAAAGATTTTAAACAATGGCTCATAAGCACTCTCTTTAACACGATTCACACTACCGTTCTTGGGAACATCATTGCCCCTACAGATGGCCTTTCTACGCCTTCCAGTCCCTTGCTATCCAGTGATGCTTTCCACCCCACACTGATGGCACCTGTGCAGCCACCTACTCACCTGGATCTGCCCTAGCCATTGTCCTTCCCAACAATTATATCTCCTCCACAAGCTCAATCATGCAGCCTGTTCTGCATTTGCCACCTCTTGTCTTTCTACCTCACACTGCAGCACTCCAACACCACCTACTCTGTGTTTGCAACAGAGCTGAGAGTCCATTCTACTACCCCACACACGTGCCCCAGACCTCAGAGTCACCCTTGAATCTTCTCTCCCATGCTCCATAAACTAGTTCAGCCTTCTCTTAGAAATTGCAAATGATCTAACACTTGCTTCCACCTCCACAATTACCACCTAGTCCTCATCATGTCCTCTCTGCCTAAATGACTGTGCAAACCCCTTAATGCATTCCAGGCACCAACTCTTGCCCCAAAATCTGTTCCCAACCCAGCAGCCAGGGATCGCTTTTCTTCCATTAAGCTTATTGGTACATTTTAGGTATACAGTACAGTTACATTCGTCATTGGGATCTTGTACCTGTACATGATGTATCTTGGTTCTTATTTTTTCCCCCATTCTCCTGCCCTCCCTTTACCCCCTCCACCTTTCCCTATTTACAAAGACTTTGTTTCCATTTCTTCCTTTTCTCATATTTTTTTCTTTTCCCTTCTTTTCTTTTCCATGCCCCTCCCATTTCCCCTACTCCTTTAGACCTTTTCTTCCTATTTCACATTATTAATTATACATTTTGACCCTTATTTACACTTTTAGTTTCTCACACCAGAGAGACTATTCGGTATTTACACAAGTGTGTCCTATTTATTTCATTTAAGTGTATGGCCTCAATGTGCATCCATTTAGCTATAAATGTCTCTAGTTTCTCATTCTTTATGGCTGAGTAGTACTCCATTTTATT
>NW_004624775.1:15520375-15544056 GCF_000247695.1 Heterocephalus glaber | reverse complement strand
ATCTCTGCTGTTATCTGAGAAATTATTTCTGATTTCATTTTTTCCAGATCCTCTTTTGTTGCCAGTTCAGTGGGTCCAGGTGGTTGAGTACCAGAGTGTTCCATGTCATTTCCCTTTGGGGTTGCCGTAGGTGATCTGGGAGTCTGGTTTTGAGACTTATTTATGTGTCTTCTCATTTCGACCTGGGGGGGGGTGCTGTTGTCACCCACGCAGCTCACCTCCTCCGAGCAGGAAGAGGTGGGACAGTGGCTCAGAAGCCCCTTCCTCTGGGCTGGGATCAGCGGGACAGGACAGTGGCCCGGAAGCCCCTTCCTCTGGGCCAGGAGCAGTGGGACAGTGGCTCAGGAGCCCCTACCTCTGGGCCAGGAGCGGCGGGATGGATGGCAGCCAGGAAGCCCCTTCCTCTGGAATGGGAGTGTGGGATCTAGTTTTTTAATCTTTGGCAGATTAAAATCCAGTTTTTCCAAAACCATTTATTTAAGAGGCTATCTTTCCTCCAGTGAGGATGATTGGCTCCTTTGTCAAAGATGAGGTAGCTGAGTATGTCTGGAGTTGTTTCTGCATCTTCTAATCTATTCCACTGATCCTCGGATCTGTTTCTTGCCAGTACCATGCTGTTTTTATCACAGTGGCTTTGTAGTATATTTTCAAGTTGGGAATTGTGATACCCCCTGTCATGTCTCTGTTGCCTAGAATTGCTTTTGCTATTCTAGATAGAGAGCCCTTTTTAACATGTAATTTAGGACCACATTTCACCTCTACTCAAAACCCATCAGTGGATTCTTGATCACAGTGAAAACCAAACGTGGTTTTCTTATTTTGGTTTGGTTTGGTTTTTAATTAGTAGACTTTGCTTCTTAGAGCAGAGCACCCAGGTTTTCACAATGACTACAAGGCCCTATGGGATCACTCCCACACCATGCAGCCAGCTCTTCACCCTCACTTTCTACCCTTCTCTACTTGGCTCACACCTGGCCTTGACCTCACCCCTTCCCAGATATTCCTTAAAGACCCCAAACATGCTCCTGCCTCAGGGTATTTGCTTGCTCCTCTGTCTGCAGTGGTCAGCCACAAATCTCCATCTCTCACTACTCAGGTCTCTGCTCAAATGCTACACTTATGTCTTCCCTCTTAGTTTGTTGATTTTATTTTTGACATATATTTAAAATGTGTACAAAGGCAAAAGTTGTCATTTGATTCTTTTGTGATACTTTCTTCATAGTTATTTTTAGAAAATGTTGCCAAATGATTTATCCTCCATCTCTTTCTTTCTTAAAGTAATGCTTCTTTCATATACTAAATATAGTTCATCTTTTTCTGGACTTTCTACTTTATTTTCAATTTCTATTTTATTTCATTGATATGGCTAGAATTGCACATCCATATATATGTCTGTAGATATGGCCTCTTATTCCATTTCCAAACAATTTTTACTATTCTCCTTTTTTTCTTGCAAATGAAGTGTATATACTAATTTGTTGAAATCCAAGAACCCTTCAGATTCTTCACTGGGATTGTCTTAAATGTGTAAGTTGTCTTGGAAGCTTTGGTATCTTCTTCCTATTGTTTGTCTTCACATTTATGAAATTATTTATGCTTTATTTGTTCAAATTTTTTGTTCTTCATTAAATTTTTATTTTGGGAGAGGCTTAAAGGCAGCTCATTGGTCAAGTGTTTGCCTAGTATGCATAAGGCCTTGGGTTAGGGCCTCAACACTGCAAAAAATATTTTTTTATGAGATGGCTGCATTCATATGCAATAAATTCTTTTCTTGTTGGATTTATCCCTAGGATTTTAGATTAGTTTTGTTTTTACTGTAATTATTTTAAAATATATTGTTAATTGGTTATCACTGGTGTATATGAGAAGTATTTTTTGCACTGTTATAATAATAATAGTTACATTTTAAAGAGTGGAACAAGGGAAGACCATGTAAAGGAGTGGCTAGGAGACAAGATCCTGGGTCAGACTGGCTGAATTCAAACCTAGTTCTAATACCAGCTGCGTGGTTTCAGACAGCTCACTTGAAGTATTCTGTACCACAATTTCTTCATTTGCATAATGGGATGAAAATAGTACTTGTTTCATAGGATGCATGTGTTAAAAGAAAAATTTAGACCCATCAAATTTAGTAGAATTTATTTGAGCAAAGAACTCTTCAGGAATCAGGCAGCATCTGAACAAGGAAAGGTTCCACACAGCAAGTGGGTAGATAGTTTTTATACATAGAAAAAATGATGTAATATCTAGAAACAGCTTGTTGGATATAGCTGAACATTCTTCTTATATGGGCATGGTCAGAGCGGTCAGCATCCTCTCATTGCCTGAACATAGCTGCTGTGATTGGCTGAGACTCAGCTATTGGTTACAAGAATATATTCTTAAATTAAGTTGTAGTTTGCTACATTTGGAAGCAGCATCAAGCCCAATTTAATTTCACACCTGTAAAATGATTAGGTTATCACTCAGGTTTCTTTAGACAATCATAATTTACAAATAATATTTTTCATCCTTTTTGATATTTTCTCTATATGTCTTATAATTAAAATTTCTAGGAACATGTTTACCAATATTAATTATTATTTACTGATAATAAATAATAAGAAGAAATAATAATGTCTTGATTTCAGTGAGAGCATCTTTATGATCTCATTGTTAATTATGATGTCGAGTATTTACTAATTAGTAGGTCTTACTCAGAACTAATGTTGACTTTTACCAAATGCCTTTTTAGTATACGTTGAAATTACCATTTTTTTTTCAAACTCTGTGTGATAAATGTATTTATTTTCTCATATTGAACCATCCTTGCATTTCAGGAATAAAATGCCCTTGGTATGTTACACCATCATGTGCTGCATAGTGCCCTTCAGTGGATGAAGGACTGAATCCATGATGGTGGCCCCATAACACTATAGTGGAGCAAAACAATTCCTATAACTTAGTGATAACATGGCCATGGCTATGTCCCAGCATAATCCATCACGCCTGTGTTTGTGGTGATGTGGGTGGGAACAACCCTACTGCACTTCCAGTCATTTAGATGACTGTAATGTACATAAATTACATACATTAAAGAATACTTGGTAATATTAGTAAATAACCATGGTATTGGCTTTTGTATTTACCACACTATACTTTTATCATTAATCTTTAGTGCACTCCTACTTACACAAAATAAAGTCTACTGTAAAACAGTGTGCCAGCAACCCCCTACATCTAGGATTTACCACATCTCTTGATTGTAAATGATAGACCTTATCTAGATTTATGTAAACTCACTCTATGACATTCACACAATAAAATTACCTAAAAATGAATTTGTCAGAAGGTATTCCTATCCTTACAAAATGTACAGCTGTATTCTTCTAGTATGTTGCTGGATTTGATTTGTTAAAGCATTTTTTAAACTCTTTTCTCTGTACTTATAAATTAGATTGGTGGGTAGTTGCTGATCCTTTTGTTCCAGGATCATCAGGCTTATTAACAAAATGACACAGATTTATAAGTGGCTTTGAAAAGTTTACATATTTTGCTGTGTTCTGCAATGATTTATTTAGTGTAGGGATTACTTTTTTGTTGACTATTTGAAGACACTTGCCATAAACCTTGCACCTATCCAAGCTTCCAGACTTCCTGAATCCAGACTGGCAACTTGTGTAATACCTTCCACTGCTGCTTATTTACTAGGATATCTACTTCTTACTGAGGTCATTTATGTTTTCCTAGAAAATTGAACTATATGCTGACTATAAGAAACACATTAACTCATGAAAATTGAAAGACTGGCCCAGTTCACTAGATAAACACAAAGCAAAAAGAAAATAAATATCACAAAGTCATTGTCAGTCAAATTAAAATTCAAGGCTGGAAGAACACATGGGTCACAAAATGTCATATTTTGTCAACAAAAGATATAATCTTCGGGAATGATAAAGATAACAGGCATAAATGTTAAGTCCTACAAATGTAGTCATGTCAGGTGTAAGATGAAATTTGTTCAAAGTGTAAAGATTAATTGACAGGAGGAAAACATGATGGGAATGTTTAAAACACCAAACTTATTTCTGAAAAGGCTGAGGGACAAAGTATAAATGAGCATGAGGAGACAGAGTCCCCTTCCTGGGTCCTCAGCAAGTGGTTTGCTGGCCACTCCCCACACAGGGTCCAGCAAACTTTCACATAATAGCTCAGAGTTTCTGGTTGGCCTCCTTCTCCCTGTTTCTCCCCCTGTTGACCCAATGGACTGCAATTATCATCATGCACTGCTCTCAGACACCTTCCACCTGGCCCCATCCCAAGTCCTTTCCACTGATCACCAATCCCCTCCTCCCCAAAGCAATTTCCACCATTTATCTGGGAATAGTAACCTTTTAACATTAGAGGAAAAGATTAGAAGGTAGAGGGTTGGATGGGAGTGTTCAGGGTTCCTCAAAAAGCAAAACCCACTCATGGAAGGCCAGAAACCCAGTTTTCTGCCTGGTGTGGGCTTTAGGTCTCTGAAACAAAGCCCAAGAGGTAGGAGGAAATAAAACAAGCCAACTTCCTCTCATTTTAGGAAATCATCTCTCTCCTCTGTTTCGGGAAAGGAATCTCTCTCTCTCTCTCTCTCTCTCTCTCTCTCTCTCTCTCTCTCTCTCTCTCTCCAATTCCATTCCTTTATTTTTGATGAAAATTCTTCCCAGTCAAGATGTTGACTGAGGCCTACAAGGAGCTGTCCGTCTGGTGAAGCTGACTAGGCCAAGCGTAGCCGAAGAAGACATGAAAGGCAATGAGGACCCTCCCTCTACCTCCATACACTCCATGCCCCTTCTGAGCACTTGCTACTGATGCTGCCTGGGCTGCTGCTACTGGTGAGCCCTAGCCAGCTGCTGAAGAGGATTCTGCTGAGGTAAAAACACAAACAATGATATTTCTGGGGAGTTGAAGTTAAAGCAAGAAGAGGGAAACAGAAAGAAGAAAGCGTACTTGTTCGGTAATAAATGAGTTGGTCTCATGCTACAGCTACTGCCTTCAAGGGGGCTGTCCCAACTTTAGGAAAAGGGGGACTTCCAAGCCAGGGGGAATTCTTTCTCCCTGTTCTTGTTTATGGTAAGTCCATGTGGTATAGAAAGGCCTGCTTCCACACCAGCCTCTCTCTGGAGCTGGCTTTCTAGGATCCCTTAATTAAAAGTACCAAGACACAGTACAAAGATGAAAGACTTAGCAGATGCATGGACTGCGCCCAGCACTGCAGGTGGTCTGTCTAGAACTCACAAAGGCTTAGGGGTTCTTGTTTAGCTGATGTGGAGGTCTGGCTGAAATACTTGCTTGGGAATTTGGGAGACAGACAGTATCACAAGCTAGAAAGCTAAGCTCCTGGAGAGTGGACCCACATGTCCTTGAACTATATCTGATTTTAGAATGTCTGTGAGCACTCTCAGGCCCTGCCAGAATTCCCAGACCCAGCCCCTGACATGCCAAGGTGAACATGCTTCTTGCTCTCCTTATGGCCATCAGCTGCTAGACAGATGGGCTTCCTAGCGTCCCAGGGCTCACTGTATGTGTATTTCTTTCTCCAAGTCTGCTAGTAGTAAGCTTCCTTACTCAGAGCTTCTGTACCTTACATCATATCAATGATCCTGGAACTAAGGCCTAAGAAGTCTTTCAGAAGAGCAGTGTGCTATAGAGGTACACAGCGTGATACATGGTGTGATTGAAAAATAGTGAATGTTTAAATTTTAAAATGTTACAGTAACAGACACATTGCCATTAATCCCCTCAAAATATTCCCCCTCACTTCAAACACACTCATCTCATTGTTCTTGCTACTTTCTGAATCAATTCTGGAAGTCTTCTTTCCTGAGTATCTTTAGCTGAAATGTCTTAGCTGCCTTGATGTTCTGAATCAATTCATTTTGACTTTGGGGAAGAACCAGAAGTTACTTGGGGCCAGATCCAGTGAATAAGGTGGACAAGGACACACTATAATGTTTTTATGAGTTCCACTGGATGGCACTCAGCAGCAGTATTTACCATATTTATGATCAAACATCATAAAAACACTAAGGAAAGAGGACTTCCAGAACTGCTTCAGAAAATGGCAAGAATGGTGGGATAAGTGTGTTTGAAGTGAGAGGAAGTATTCAGAGGGGGATGAATGCCAATGTGTCTTTTACTGCAATAATTAATTTCAGCATTCACTATATATTTTGATCATCCCCTGTATGTCCACTTATTGGGAACCTCTCTCCTTCTTAAAGTCTGCCTGAGGTACAGAACCCACCACACTTGTATTCCTGGCCCCCTCCACCCCAGTCTCCAGATGCTAATGAGTGACATTAACAGTAGCAACCTATATTCCACATGCTGTGGTCTTCAGTGCTCCCATACAGGACTGTAGCCCTGAAGGGAATCTCTCACAAAGCTTACCCTTTGTTCTACCAGCCCTTCACCCAATGATAACCCCCTTTAAACCCTCAGACCCCATGGAAGTGGTGGCGACAATCCCCTTCTCCAGCCCTTGTCACCTGTCACTTGAACACAGTACTGCTCCTGGCTCCCCCAAACCCCTCATAAATCAGCTCCAGTGGTCCGGTTGCAGATGTTCTGGCCTGGGGACAGTGCTGATACAGATGTCATGCTGGCTCTCCATTGAGCTGTCCCTCTTAGCCACTTGCATCTTTATCCTCCTTCAGGAAAGAAAAATAAAGTAAGGGCCGGGTATTTAGCTCAGTGGTTCTGCCGCCTGCCTCACAAGTGCAAGGTCCCGAGTTCGATCCCTGGTACCAAAAAAAAAAAAAGAAAGAAAATAAAGCGATGCTCCCTGAAGCCACTTCGAGTTTGCCCATTAAGTTTGGAACCAAGTTCATGTCCAGATTAGGATTCAAGTGACATTCATAACTTGTGGCTAGTTATAAAATTCTTTGAAGGGGAAAGACAGAAACAAGCAGATGGTAAGTTAAATGGAGAAGCAGAAATATCTCTTATAGCATCTTCTTTCTTTGCATTTTGGGGCAGTTCTTTCCTTAGACACAAGCATCCAGGAACTGTCACTGTGCTATCTATCTCTTTAGTTCTGGAATGCATTTGTGTCATGAGCCCATCATAATGATGTTCCACATAAAAATAATCAGCAAGAGGAGTCCATTCTGTTCTTCTAGGGGTCAGTAGTCAGATCAGAAGTTTATCAGCGAGGTTACATAGGACACAAAGTTCTCTGGATGATATATGTAATTAGTGTTCAAAATCAATTTCTGTGAGCTACTCTATACTCTGACTGGCCATGCGTGTGTTAAGGGAGGGACCCTCTCTAGACAAAGCCCTGGGTAAGCTGATAGAGCCTGGCCTCTAGATACAAATCCTGCACCCCAATCTGAGAACCCGTGGCATTTCACTTCTCCAAAGTTCTGTTCTCTCACCTATCCTCTGAAAAAGCTCGTGGGACGTTGTAAGTATCAGGGAAGGTTTACTAGGCACTCAGGAAGTGACAGCTCTTGATTTAGTGCCAGTGATTACTCACTCTGGAATAGTCTTTGGAGAAGACCTAGGTGAGTGATGTACTTCCCATCATCCCTGTGGCCCTTTGTCTCCCTGTCTCTGTCTTTCTCATATATACTGGCACACTCACACATGCACAGACACGCACACATAAATGGGAAGACTGTGACCTTGCTCAGGTGACTGAACTTATAGATGTCCCTTTCTCTCACCTGTTGACTAGAGACTGTTAAGTTTGGTCTGAGGATTACATGATTATTATATGTAAGCCATGAAAATAATGCTTGACACATAAATGAGTATATATGGATCAACTATATTATTTCTATATATTATCTATAATTCTTCTAGAAATAACCAATGGACTTCTATTGGCGAGAAGCCTGAATTTCAATCTTCCCCTGAATCACTAAGCCTCACTCTACAACCTTGCATACATCTGTCTCCCATTCATACATCTGCTTTCGCTTCCTCTGGGCACTGACAACTTGATTGCCTCTCAGGATCACACAAGGCAAGGTTCTTCTGGCCACTGAGCAAACAGTTCCCCAAGAGATTGTCCCTAGGAAGCAGAGTGACATGCCCTTTCCCCCCACCCCCATGGTTCAGAATCCCTCTGAAGTGGAGACTTTTCTGTTAACAAAGTTCACAAAGGAAGGAAGACTTCTGGGAACATCTGTTGGGGCCACTGCCTAGAGGAGAGACTGGGCAGAATGTCTCCTGTCCTAAGAGTGTTGGGCTGACTAAGGAAGACAGGAATAGCAAGTGAATCTGTCCCGCCGTGCACCCGGTCTGGTAGGAATTCATGGGCAATCCCGTAAGTGGGACAGCCTAGGCCCTGTCACATCATCTCCCCTTAATGGGATTCTTGGGAGAGTGGATGCACAGACAAAAAATAGCCTCCTAGGCCATAGGAAATGGTGGTCACTGACTGGCCACTGGCCAGCATGGATGCTCATTATCAGGTGGTGTGGGCAAATTCAGGGAGCATTCCAGGCAGATGGGAAGGCACTATGATGTGGGCAGGGAGGAAGGAAGGAAAGATTTGTGGTCTAGACTTTCTCTTACCATCTGTGCCTCCTTGGAGACCAGCAAGAAAAGCAGGAAGAGAAATGAGTTTCCTCTGACTTCTCCAAAGCAAATGCTCTTCAGAAAGGAGATAAATAACCCTGGTTAAAAGTGGACAAACCATCTGATGTCCATCCAGAGAGGTGTTTGTTAATGGACATAAAATGGAAAAATAAATCAATGGAACCAATTAATATTTATGAAGAGTTCAACTAGGCCAAGAAAAAGACTTATACATAGGATAAGGTGAGGAAAGGGCTGCATGTTATAGAGTGGATTTGTTTGGCTGTGAGTTCTGTTTTGATCACTGGGTACTCATATGGAGCAGGAACATGTGGTAGAGAAATAAAATCTGTATCTAGAAGTTATTGACTCCATGCACAAAAGCACTACTGGTGCCTATTTTTGTGGACCACTGTATCTTAAAATAACTTTGGTTTTATACAGCCAGTGGTGGTAGACAAGGAGTTCTAAAGAACAGGGAAGTTTCTTGCAAAAAAAAAAAATCCAGGCTGCTAAAGCTACAATTAAGAAATATAGAGAGTAACTGATTTTGTAGATGAAAGAAATTTAGAAGCAGGAGAGAAATTATGGATGGGGCAAGTTCTGACTCTAGAGGTTCACAGATAGAAACTCTAATTATATTAGGGCAAGAGGAGACTGCTCAGAGGAATTTCTGAAAAATGAAATGGGAAAGCTGAGGGTCAAAATCATATTGTGATGAGAATAAATAAGGAAGATGTGACTGCAAGGAGCTAAGCTGCATAATCAGGAAGGAAAGGACAAGGACAGAAGGGAACTGATGACCTGAGTAAATAATGGCACCCCCTCCACAATATATATTTGCCAAATATAGTGTGCAAATACTCAGAATACTCAAATACTCAGAAGGTTCAAGAAGATAAGTTAGAAGCCAAAACTCAGTTACCATTATCATGCAAAGAAACAACAGAACTCAACAAAAACGAATGGCTTGGCTTGGCATAAGACCAATACTGTTTCCCTAGGTAGCTTAGTCTGGGGAGGAAAGGCTGATACCACCCCTATCAAGGATTTTCAGGCCATTTAAGTGAGCCCTCCAAGGTCGAAACACAGAGATGATTATTGACCATTGTTATCTTGCCAGGGAGGGGCAGACTGGTTCGTTAGCACTACCCAACAGAGATTACAAAATACTGGGAGCAATTCTCTTGAGCACATTAAGCAATATTTGCAAATGTGTGCGGGTAAGTGTTGGCTCTCTGATTACTCTGGACCAGGAAATGGTTCTCTTCTCAGCAGACCATGGCACAATTTCTTTTATGAAGTTGGAAACATAAATATCCTTGTAACCAGCTAAGAGCAGGGACACACAGCAGGGAGACTAACAGATACTGCTGCTGTTAAAAGAAATGGAAGTGAATCTAGTACCAAATGCATATTAGGCATTGGAGTAAGCAAAGAACATGAGAAAAGATATCTCCACAGCTGGGAAAGCCTTTCAGAAATGTGCCCTAGATTCCTTTACACACTTTCATGAGGTTGTCCTGGTGAGCCCTCTTCCTGAATGAGAAAAAGATGAGATTCAGGGAGGTTATTGGAATTGAAGACCTCCTGATTTCTAGCTTTCTATCCTTCCTATGTGCCTTCCCAGTTTATATTCTGGCTGCATCACTTCTTAGCTAAGCTACTTGAACAAGTTACTTATCCTCTGTATCCTCAGCTATTAAGATGAAAATGCTACTATCCACTCTCATCAGGTTGTTACAGGGACCCAATGACAGTACGTGTGTCAAAATGCCAGACATGGTGCCTAGGGTAGAGTAGGTCCTCTGCAAATCTGGTGGAACACAGTGGATGGATGGTGCTCCCCCAAATGAGTTCACAGAGAAACAAGGCACGAGATGATCGCTAGCTCTGTGCTCTGGACCCCAGGGCGAATCCTCTGGCCTGGTGAGGTGGCCTGTGGGGCCTGGGAAGGGAGGAACTTGAGTAGAGCCTCCAAGGTGAGAGGAGTTGCCAGGTGGAGAGATGAGCAAGGGTTGAGCAGGTACTGAGAATGAAGGCAAAGAGGCAAGAAAGACAGGGCTGAGTGTGAAGGACCAGGAGCTGTGTTTGCTAAACAGTGAGGAAGGGCTAAAAAGGCATAGGGTCAGATGCTGTGGGATTCCAGCCTGATCTGTAAGTGAAGGTACATGACCTTGGAGTGACCTCTGTTAGGAAGACTGATCCAATACCAGTGTGTAGAATGGACTGTCAGGGAAGAGGTGGGAAATCAGAGGAAGCTTTGTGTTTTATAGACACACATTCAGACAGTTCCTTTTCTGATTGATTTATGATTGACTTAATCACATTTTTAATAGTGTGGGCATTAATTTTACCCTTATAATTGATTATAGAGGTTTAAAAGTGTTGTGTTTTTGCTTTTGCAACATATTCTTGTCATATCTAAAAATGTATTTGGTATTAAATCAAGAATAAAACTCAATTATATTGTTGTTCCTATGGTAAAATATAATCTACTGTAAGTCAACTCACTGTGCCACAAACTTTTCAGGAATGAAATGTGATGAAAGTCAGACTCACTGCATATGACAATAATTAGATCTATATTAAATAAGAATAAAAGAACAGCTGTACAAGGCGGTAATTTAGAACAAAAAAATTCACTTAAACACTACAAGAAAGCATCCTGAAGTTTGATACTCATGATCTATTTGGAGATATGGGCTTATACCATGTTTTTCCAAAGAAAATAAAATTCAGTAAGTACCCACATTATGAAATGAATTACATTTTCAGAAATCAATAGGTAAGGTGTAATTTTTGGGCCTTGGAATCTATTTTTCTCATGAACATAATCATAAATAGATAAAGATTAAGTTCTCCATCTATAAAAATCTTTTTAAATCACTGCAGAGCTGAAATATTCTTATTGGCAATCAATAAAATTGAGTAATCTTTTTAAAGTCAGAAGACTAAAAAACAATATTGAAGAAGTAATTTTTTTAAAAAAACAAAGTAAAGTAAGTCTAAATATAGATGAAGAAATTGACAAATAATTTTGTGAAGTTCTGAAGAGAATATCTAGATACTTTTCAAAAACTTCAGAGTCACTAAGCACTGTTCTTCTACTTTAGTTTAGTGTTTAAAACATGTCATTCTATTCTTCATTCAGTCACTTATCAAACTTAGCTATCCACAGCTAGACATTGACTAGAACTGAGGATTTCAGTGTAAAGAAATAGTTCCTAACTCAAGGACTTTTCCTAAAGCATTCAGTCATTTACTTAACAAATATTGAAGGTTTGAGGCACTGAGTCTGTTATCCCTCTGAACATCAACTCCTACATGGCACTTGTAGCTCACCAATGGAATAAAGAGAAATGTTCCTGCCGTAATGATCAAATTGAGAAAGAAAAATGGGGAAGAAAAAACAAGGAGGCAGTGTGTATGTGCAGTGTGAGCACGTGTCTTTGTGTTGCTATAACAAAAGGCCTGAAACTGGGTAATTTATAAAAAAATAGAATTTATTTCTCACACTTCTAGAAACTGAGAAGTCCAAGACCAAGGCACCAGCAGGTTTGGTGCACACCATAGCAAGGGCCGCTCTCTGCTTCCAAGATGGCCCATGTCTCTGGGTCCTCCCACTCAGAGATGAGGAGCCTCATGGCCTCATTGCTCCTCAAAGGCCCTACCTCTTAGAACCATCACATTAGCAACCCCCGAATTTTGGATGAGACTCTTGAAAACCATATTTGCGTGTGTGCTTGTGTATATGTGTGTGTGTGCACGTGCACACACAAGCGCGCATACATGTGTGTAACCCTAAATCAACTCTGGGCAGCAAGTCTGAAGTCATTCACAGACAGGAGCAAAGTGAAAGTGAGTCACCCGATCTGTGGGCTCCCAGCTAAGGTCGGACAGGGAGACACTCTGCCTTGTTTCCACTCTCAGAATGTAAACAATGTCTTCAGTGCCTTTTTTCTTCTTTCTTTGCACTTCTTGTCTTTCTTTCATTGGTTTTGCTTTCTCAAATGCTCACTCCTCGGGCCCACATTCCCTCGGAACAGCAGCACTGTCTATGTCAGGAGTGCAGGAAGGCTAACTGGGCCTCATGAAGAGTGTACACGTGGTAGAGAAGCTCCATGCAGGCTGCTGTGGTGCAACTGGCTGAGAGTTCAATGTTAGTGAGTCAGAAATATGGATTAAACAAGGTGTCTACACAGAAACTCACATAAAACAAGGTCATATAGTGATGGGTGGAGGAGTGTTGTGGCCAGAGGCTTGAAGGAAGCCAGCCCTGCATTCCCCCCAGGAGCAATGTTTCCACATTCCCTAATTCAGTGTTTGAGTTGACTTTATAGAGCATGACTATTGTGAATAATGAGAACTGGCTGCATTTTTAAAATAATCCACTAACTGCTATATGGAAAGTAGATTACAGTAAGGCCAACGAGGTGGCAGATAGACCACCAGTCAGAAAGCTTTGGCAGGAACCCAGCCAAGGCACATGGGTTCATGTGGTGGGGGTGGCAACAGAGGCAAGGTGAAAAATGTTTCTGAAAGGGTGGACAGGACAGGTTTCTCTTTGCCCCATCTCAGCAGGCTCTCAGCCACTATCACACTGCTGTGGTTTGAATTACTCACTAGCTTTTCACTCTCAGATACATTCCTTGTTTATTTTGATTTCTGCTTTCCCCTACTTCAACAGAAGCCATGTAAGAGCAAGGGCCATGATCTGCTTCCTTCATTCCTATACCTCCAGTGCCTAACACAGAGGTGGCCTGGAAGAGTGCTCAATGTCAACAGGCCAATGCCCTGACTTGCCAAGGGTTGGACTAGAGGAGGAGGAATGAGAGTGATTAAGAGTAGTGGGATGCCAAATGTGGTCGTTACACACCTGTAATCCCAGCACTCAGGAGGCTGAGGCAAGAGGATAGAAAGTTCAAGGCCAGCCTGAGCTACAGAGTAAGATCCTATCTCAAAAAAAAAAAAAAAAAAGTAACGGGAACAGAAAGAGCAGGAAATAGAGAGACTTAAGATTGTTTTAGTTAATGTCTTAAATAATTTCAACTGTAGAATTTTTGCCAATAAGAAAGAACTGGCTAAACTAGCTCAAGCATGGAGAATTTAACTCTTCCCATGATAACTCAAGGGTTCTTATCAGTTTCCTTATAGAAATAGTCATCAATTCATTTATGTTTCATTGTAAGACCTTATCATATAAGAAATCACACAGACGATATATTCATTTTCTAAGGTTGCCATAATCAAATACCACAGACCAAGTAGATTAAGCAACAGAATTTTTTTTCTCTCAGGTCTGGAGGTTGGAAATCCCAGGTCAAGGTGTTGGCAGGGCCCTCTTTCTCTCTGTGAGCATGAGGAGAGCAAGCTCCAGTGTTTCCTCCTCTTCTGCTAAGGACACCGGTCCTATCTAATGAAGGCCCATCCATGTGATCTTATTTAACTTATGAATTCCTTAAAGGCCCTTGGTAAAGATATAGTCACATTCTGAGCCACATTATGGCTTCAACAAATGAATTGGAGGCTGGAAGAGGTACACAATCCAGTCCATAACAGATAGCCTTAGGAAGAAGGAGGGTGCTGCAAGACTGTCCACACAGATTAAGACACAACAATGACTCAAGAGCCACCTACAAATAAGACTCACACTTTGTAAGGCCCAAGTGCAGATTGCAGAAGCCCAAATCCCAACTCCAACTCCGGCAAGTGGATGTACACGTTCCTCTGAACCCAGCTGCTTACTTGGAGATATTCTTAAGGGTCCCCAGTTTGGGGGCAGAGAACTGAGGGTTCCCTCTGCCCAGTTCCCTACTGCCTAAAAAGCATGTGATGGAAAAACAGGCTGATGGGGCCAGAGCAGCAGCCAGTGAGCCAGCAAGCTCCAGGTCCTGTGCTAGTTTCCTCGTGGTCTGTGGTTGTAATGATGGGCTTCTCACTGCAATTGGCATGATCTGGAGGTCGGTGTTGTAAAGGAGAGGTTTGGGGATGACTTCAGAAAGTAGAAAATTACTGTAAATAAGGTGGTATTTAGCCATTTTTAATTTTATACAGCTCATTATATCATGGTCAAATGACATTTGGGGCAGGAAACATGTGGCTAGTGGGTGGGTACATGCCAGGCCCAGCTGCTTCCCCAAGGGAAGGTCATGCAGGAGTCTCCAGGCAGCTGCACAGAGGGGTCTTCAGCCTGACACTGGTGACCCCTTCTTCCTGGCGGGGTGCTTTATTTGGTATACTCCCTGCTCTGAGGCCAATAAAGAGACAGAACAGAGGCACTGGATGAGAGAGGGTGGACTCTTCCAGTCCTCAGAGACAGGCAGCAGTGTCCTAATTAGATTAGACCAGTGCAACACACAGTCCTTTCCCACTGAGGCCCTTAGTCATGGAGTCAAAGCCTCAACATCTATAAGAGCAGCTGAACCACCTCAGCTCCCTGAAAACTTAGGGAAAGATAGGTTCTTCCATGCAGTCACCCAAAATCTGAATCATCAACAATGCAGAGTCCTTGGTACATCATCTACATTCACAGTGCAAGAGCTTTGAACATCATGAGTGTCTCTGCAATTAATTTCCACCAGCACTGCATTCTTGATTTGAAAATGTGAAGCACAAATGTAACACAGTGGGGTGTGGTGGTTCAGGGAAAGGACTTTGGGGGTCAGTCACCTGAGTTTCAATCCAGGCTCTCCTGCTTTTTCTTTGTGTGATCTGGTCAAGTGACTGGGGACAAGCAAGGCATGCTCTAGGCGTGATAGTCCCTACCTCCTGTGGCATGATGAGAAATATATGCACAGGGGCTGGGGACAGGGAAGCATTTGGGACAAGGGAGATTGTCATGATTACTGAACAAAGATGCCTTTGGAAATTTCACTGGGTTGGGAGAGAGAGAGACAGACAGACAGAGAAGAAGGAAGGACAGTGTGTAGGTGGCGGAGGTGGGGACTGTGTACACCTGCCCATTAATGACACCAAGCAAAAGAAGGACTCACAGGTTTTTTGAAACATTACTGTGAATACTCTATGATAATGAAACGCTCTTTCCACGATGGGCCAGGGCTTACTGACAGACCAGACCCTCTTTCACTCTAAATGGAATGTGTTTTATTTCCATTTTTCAGAGATTCTATATTCTTATATTTATTTTATTTTTATTTATTTTTTGGGGGGGGTACCAGGGATCGAACTTGGAACCTTGTTCTTGCCAGGCAGGCAGCAGCACTGAGCTAAATCCCCGACCCAAGACTCTATATTCTTGTTTTGTTTTGTTTTGTTTTGGTACCCGGGATCAAACTCGGGACCTTGCGCTTGCCAGGCAGGCAGTGGCACCACTGAGCTAAATCCCAGGCCCGAGACTCTATATTCTTAAACACCCTAGGTAACATCTTGAGACACCTTGCCCCAGCCTCACCTGCCTCTCCACACCCTCACATCCAGCCCAGGGGTGGAGTTAGTTACCAATCAGCTGGGAGACTTATCATCAGATGTTTTCCTTCTGCCAAGCAGGTGCCCCAGGACTCCTGGACCTGTGGCTTTATAGATGTCCTGTCTGTGTCTCTTACCAAGGAAAGAGCCCCTGCTCCTGACTCCAGAGATGGAAGAAGGCAGTAAGGGGGGACTAGTAAGCAGCAGGAAGGGAAAAGGGAAGAGAGAAAGAAGGATGAAAGAGAGAGAGGAGGAATTGGGGAGGAAGCAACATTTTCAAAGTTTGCTGTGAAGAAAGAAAAAAAACAATGGAATGATACTCTTTACATAACTACATATGGAAAATGAACATTTATAATAACCAGGATAAATTTAACATGCAGAAAAAAAATCCAGATACACCCTGGATGTTAAATGCAACAGGATACAAAGTTGTAAACACAGTATGATTAGAACAATGTGAAAACCAAACAGAAATTGATGCAGGAAAAATGACCTGACAGAAATATTTCCAAAGTGTTGGCAGTATTGGTCTTTGGGAGGCTGGGGAGAGTTTTCTTCTCTTTCTATAACAGGAAGGAATAACCGATTTATTTAAAAGCAAAACCCAGCTATAGGAAAACAACCGGATTTGAGAGCAAGGCAGCGCACACATCCCCAGAGCCCACGTGTCTGTCCTTTTTCTTCCCCTCCCATTCCGTGCAGCTGTCTCACCCAGTACCAAGCCACACCCATTTTCCTATGGATGCCTTTCGTCCTGGTCTCCTCCGACCCTGTCCATCCATCCAAGTGACTGCTCCTCCACTCTCCCATCTTCCCTTCCACTCCTGCCTCAGGTCCCTGCCTAGTCCTTCATCCCTTCCCTGGCTCTCTCTTCGGTCTGTGACTGAGAGATTATTGCAGAACCCTGGTGGTGTACAGCCCCACCCACCTACCCACCCCAATCCTGCCCTCCCAGTCAGGTCTTTTGCCTCCTCCCTAAGCAACATGAAGAGCCTGCAAATATTGCTACCACATTTCTGACCCATCCCCCAAACTAGAAACTGTCCCTGGGGGGCAAGCCACACCCATGATGAACCCCTTCACTAACACAGTCTCCGACATCTGTGCGGTTCTCAGTTAGTATTTGATCCTCCTCAGCACACACTGGGATCTTCTCTGAATCCAACCTGGGCAATTACTTGAACTTTAGGGACACCCATAGGCTAGTTCAAACCTGCCTTTCCTGCCTGATTCCCACTGCCCCCCAAAGCAGGCCACCCTGCTGGGCTGACTGCTGCCTTTCTTCCCAGCCCACCTCCCCCTCACAGTCCCCAAAGCACCTCCATCCTTTGGGTTTTACTTTCTACTTAACTTCCCCGGTGCCTACCTCCCAGGCTAATTTAACTCTCCTGTCAGCACTCATGCCCCTGCCTGCCCCAGCAGTAGCATTAATGTAGGTCACTTACTGCAGTGGAGGTGACCAGCTTGGGCAGGGCCGGTTTTGAAACTGCAGCTGTGGATCCATTTCTCGCACAGGTCACACCTTGGGGGAGGGCTGGACCTGGGTAGGAAGGTCAGCCAACCAGCTGTCCCTGTTCCTGGCTTCTGCCTTTGCTTCCCATTTCCCTTCTGGACCCTGGGGGCGGGCCCAAGGCTCTGCCATTGCTCACTGAGGGACCAGAACAGGCCCTGGGGACACCATCCTGCACCCTGCAGCCAGCATCCCTGTGCTCTTGGAGGGGCACAACAGAGTTTGTTGGATCGATGGGCAAACTGTTACTGTCTACAGGAAAGTAGTGAGAATGAGAAAATTGGGTTTGTTTCCCTTCTGGCAACATTTCAATGGTTCCCCTCTGGATACTATCCATGGCAGTACTTGGATCAGCATTCAAGGATCCCACAAGCTTTAATCCAAATCTGTCTTTTGTCAGTCAGATACTAACCAAGGCCACCAGCCTGCACCTTTTGCTAGCTTCAAAAAAATGGAAAATTTCTCACTGAATGAATGAACAAATCCCACAGCAATAGTTTTACACTACCTCTGAGTCCTCTGGATTTACTGATGAAAGAAAGATGTTGTAACCATCTCAGAGTGACTTTCCTGTCCTAGGCTGTGCCTCAGGGACTCTGGCTCCAGTTAAGACACAGAGGAATGCACAGCAGATGACAAAAGACCAAACACCTTCAGTCTTGGATGAGGGTGACATCACAAGTCACCTCTTGGAATCTCTCCTCCCTCGGCAGACATGATGTCAACAGTGTCGCTTGCCAGCCTGAAGACAGGACAGGAAGGGGCTGGCTGAGGAAAATTCGAGGATGCTTTTTGAGGAAGTGGATGGAACTGCCTGGAGTAGGGACAGGGAAGCTGAGGTGTGACTGTGGAAGGCTGCTTCCGGGTCTCTGGGCTGGCAGTGGCCCATTGTATGCAGATCAGGGCGAGGCAACTGACTCTCCACAACAAGCACCTTCAGCAATTACAAAACTGGGCCATTGCCTCTGCCTGGCCAGGAGGAAGCCTGGGCTGGTGATTCACTCTTACTCACGGGGAATCTGCGGTGCTCCAGTGCTGGCCCAGCCTCCTGTGTCCCACGTGTTCAGCCTCTCCATTCTCTCCAGACAGCCTCAAAGCTAAGGCAACTACGAGAAAAAAAACCTGAGTTTTTAAAACGAGACTGGGGTAAGGCTTCTCAGGGTTGGTTATTCCTCTGCCTACCCTCCCACACACCCACCTCTCTCACCCCGAACCACCCGCTTTTACTTTCCTTTTCCCCCCACATTTGTTAGTACACATTGGTTATCACGTTAATGGCTTTCCTCTGGCACATTTGTAATCCATAGGACATACTTTATTCATTTTCCCCCACACTTACTACCTCATCTTCCCCCACTAGCTTCACATATTTTGAGGGGGGTATTCAATGTGTATACTGTATTTTCATCATATCCATGTCCTCTATCATCTGTCCTTATACCCACGCCGCTCTTTCTTCCCCTTCTTCCTTTCCTCTTATCTAACAGTAGTCTCCCTTCTACTTCCTTGTTATCTTTTTTAGATTCCACGTATTAGGACTCAGATGTAGTTCAATGGTAGAACGCTTGCCTAACACCTGAGGTCTTGGGTTCAAAAATCAGTTCTTACCTTCTTGAAATATCCAAGTTGTTTGTCACCCCCTGGGAGCAATTTGTCCACTGAGCTTCTGGGATTGGGACTGGTGACAAGAAATTAGTGTGACTGGACAGGCCACCTCTGAACTGAGGTGGGAGTGTGTGCTATGGATGAATGCACAGGGCATACTCAGTTGTTTGTCAGAAAGGTAACAGTGGAATCACTCCTCGGATACGTACTCGAAGACGTCCATTCACTAGAGTCCCCTAATCCGAGGATAGGCCAGCACCGGCCCCTCTCATCACTGACTGCTCACTCTCTCCTGTGTTCCCCCAAATTCTGGGTACTGTGCTTAGGTTCCTGGAGAAAGGAGAAATATTTTCCACTTAGAATTGACCTTCCTGACCTCCGTCCAAAGTGCTGCAGCCTGCACATGTTTAATGAGAAGGAAGCCTTGATGATTGTCACAAAGCCTGTAAAGGCCACCACTGTGATGGAGGTGTTGTTACACAGCTGTCAAGTGGTAGTGGTATGCAGGGTAGAGCAGAGATTAGAGATGTTGTCCACCCAAAAGGCTGACAATCAAAACGCCCCGTGTGTTCCTGTGGGTGCTTCCAATTCAGTGTACGTTTAAGAAGAAAATCAATACACTCTGACAACAATCTCTTGTTCTTCTCCCTCATCATTTCTCTTTTTATAATGGAACAACCCCCTGGCCCCGTTATGAAACACACGCTCTGATTTGTCCATGGGGCTGCCTGGGGGCAAAGGTCAGCTCTCTGCCTCGGGGTCAGCTGGTCCAGGTGGCCTTGTCAACTAGAAGCCAGCATGCAGCCAAAACCCTCTTCACTTCCCAGCAAGGCCTATGGTGCCCAGTTTCATCACAATTCCAGGTTGTTCCGGCCAGATTAGCCTGGCTCTGAAAATGACTGGCATCTCTTGCTCCATGGCTTCTGGGAAATCTGCATGTTTCTACTAGGATTTAGGAGCTGCAGAAACCTGCCTGTCCCTGGCTTCTGCTCAGCACCTGGCATCCTCAGGGGCCTTAGGACTCCACCCAGCCCCAGCCTAACCCTGCATGAGCTGGCATTGGCTGGCCAGTCTGGCCTCCCCCGGGATCCCTGTTTGGCTTGGCCTTTGTCAAGGAGGCTGGGAGCCTAAAGAAGCAGAGAATGAAGCAACAGCTTCCCTTGGGCACATTCCTACCTATTGCCTGGTATCCTGTTTCTGTGCCAAATTGGGTGACTCTGCCTCTGCTTTTGCTGATCCTTGGTCATGATGGCATGCTCCACACTGGTCCTCTGTTCTTGCCTGGAGAGACCTCCCCAGGAGAAGGGACTGAGCCCTGGGTCCTGAAAGCCACGGGCTCAGATATGGGCCTTTCATGCAAGCACTCAGAGATGCTGAGACACCCCCCGCCCCCCAGAGCCTTGCTAGGTTCCTGTTTGCTCTTCCCCTGGGCCTAACTGACCTGGCCAGGTAGTATTTTAGATTCCAGAAATGGACAAGTGCTTGGTGTCAGAGTGGTTTAAATCGCAGAGAGGCCAGGCACGGCAGAATGTCTGAGGCTGGGGCTTACAATGAGCAGAAAACAGCCTTCTTGGTCACTTTGTCTAACTTCACCTGCCATTTCTGAGCACCCTGAGCATTTCGGAGAGTCAGACTCTTACCTGATTATTTTTGCATGCAAGTTGGAAATGTATGATGGAGATTCCGAATCTCCTGACCTCTTCTCTGGAGCCAACGCACTAGTCCAGGTTGTTTGCAAGCTGCTATTACTCTCCTAAGCTGGGTGGAGAAGCTGAGGAAAGCCCTTCCTCTCTCCATTTTTATCTGGGATCCAGAACCTGGCAGGGACTGCATATCCCAGGCTTGCCAAGGGACAAGTCTGCTTAAGCCCTCCCCAACTTAATTATGAAAACACCCCTGTGGCTCTCGAAAGTGAAAGCTGGACAACAAATTGCACAGTCACCCTGTGTACAGAGGCCATCACATGCTCTCTGATCATGTTCTTACCGGGTGTATTGAGCACGTGGTGCGGCTGGAGGAGGTGGAGTGGGAAGGGAAGGTGACTTGTCCACACTGACACAGTGAGTAAGTGGCACAGCCACTGAAGGGAACCCAGAACTCTGACTCACAAGCTACTCTTTCCTGACACCACCCTGCTGAAAGGTGTAGGAGGAACAGGATGGGTCATGGACAGCACATGAGGGCCAAATGTAAGTGAAACAGTGGGGAAAAGACAAAATTGTGACCCCCCAGAAGACTAGAAGAATCCTCCCAGTGTGTTGGCTGAGATCCAAAGCTGGGGTGTCTCACTCCTCACTGGGTGTATGAGGAAAAAGGGCAAGCACAAAAGAAGAGCTTGCAATGCAAGGACCACAGGGATGGCTGATGGGTGATGGCTTATGAGTGCCACAGAGGAGAAGCCTAGAGAAGGACAATCAGGGCACTGCAGGGAGGGGGCAGCCAGAGCCAGAGCCTGTGCCCAGGTGTGGCCAGGCATGTTCCTGGCACAGTGCAGGTGGAAGGACCCAGGCTGGCCTCCCCCTTTGCACTGGGGTCATTTATTAAGATGGTATTGAGCTGGATTCTGAAAGAGGAAGTCTGATGAGGAGAAAACGGTGAGCCCAGTATGAGGGATGTGTGGGAACAGTGAGCAGAAAGAGATGGGGAAGAGAAACAAAGCATGTCTAACCAGCATCCTCATTTTTTTGGTTTTACGGGAAAATGGTGAAACTCTTGCAAGTGGCGATTACAGAGGGTGGGAGTCGAAAAGAAACCACAGGGAGTTGGTTTGGGGTTTTTTTTTTAGAACCAAAAAAAAAAAAATGTTCTCCCCAAACTAAACAAAGTTAGGTTGAGAAATTCAACATGGTACCTTAGGGACCTGGTGGCTCATTGTGCCTTCCCACAGGCGCCAGCCTCAGGCTCTAATGGCCACCTAGGGAGAAGAAGGGACACTTAGACTTTTCAAATACTCATGGTTCTCATTTGCAAAATAGTTTTTGTTGCCTCCTATAAAGACCTTTGAGACCTCTGCTGAAACAGCTTTTGTGAGCTTTGAAGGACTCCTACGCAGGTGACCCCAACCTGCTATCCGCCCAGCTGGCTCACCTGCCCCCTGCCTCTCACAGGACAGCTGCTTGGCCTGTGACCCAGGGTGGTCTTCCTGCATCTGTGCCCCAGGACGGCTATGTGCTTACCTAAAAGGTGATTTCCCTTGGATGACACCCTGGGCCCTGTGCTTTGGTATCATTAAAGAAACAGAGGAAGCCCCTAATTACAAGGTGGAACTCTGCCTTCAAAGACAGACATGAGGCAACTTCTTTAGGAAAAACCAGTGCTGGGCCTGGGTGGTCTTGGTATTAGTTCCCTAGTGATGTGATTAAATGAAGCCATGCATTTCAGAGTAGCTTTTTTCCCCTTTCTTTCTTTTTTTTTTTTTTTTAACAAAAATGTAGGAGTCATTCAACCTTCTTGCAAATTACAGTGATTTTAAGTAAATAAAAAGTTAGTACTCCTCCCCACCCTCTCACCTATCAGACACAAAGTACCTGTATCTGATGACAGGAAATATCCCCTGCCCTCCTCCACTTAAAAAAAATCACTGTAACCATTCAATTACATGTTGTAGGGTCAAATTTTTATTTACATGAAATTCTGATTCTCAACCATCTGATTTTTGTTAACTAGTACATCTAAATCAAATGGTGCCTGCAGACCCCATAATTAGTGTGATATCTTAAATTGCTCTTGAATTGAAGCGGCTGCAGTGCTGTCTCTATCTGTTCTATCTGGTGGCTGAGATCCTATCTGCCCACATAGCCCTCTCTCCCTAGGCCCTGGGTGGCGGGGATGGCGGCTGAGCTGGGAGGCTTTTCAGCCTCGGGTGGAAATCTGGCTCCTTTCACTCTCAGAGTTCGGGTGGGGTGGGAGGGTCCTCAGTCCCCATCTCAGTGACATGAGTGGGTGCTGAGCTGCAGTGAAGCGAGGGAACTCCTGTCCCCACACTGGGACTTCCACATTGTCCTAGGATATAGGAGAGCCCTGCCCCTGCTTGCTAGCCAGGTGTGGTAAGGATGGAGAAGGGAGAGCTTTGATGTCTCAGACAGTACTGGGCTGGCCTCCAGTCCTCACACCTCTGAATGTAGTCTCCTGGGGTCCCCAAGGTGGCTGGATGTGATCCTGATACTCATCTCCATGCTAATAACACCAGGGGTCACCTCTATCTAGGCAAGGGCTGAATCCTAACATCAACACAACTTTTCCCAAACAGCCTAGACTAGGCCATTAAAAACAACAGCAATAACAACAAAAGCCAGGAGGTAGACTGCCTGGGCACAGTCATAGAACTGGCCATGTCAATGAGGGCACCCATACCATCAAACCAAAAGACTAACGACACAGCGAGAGTACCTTGCCCTTCTCAAAGACTAGCACCACATCCATATATACTCTCATAGTGGTTCAACTCCACAAAGACAAAAGACTTCTTATGAAATTCCACTTTTTCAGTGGGAGTTTCCCTTTTTAAAAAATTATATATATTTAAGGTGTACAACACTATGGTTAGGTTTTGTTTTGTTTTTTAATTAAATTCTTTTATTGGTAC
>NW_004624775.1:15486028-15514690 GCF_000247695.1 Heterocephalus glaber | reverse complement strand
GGCCCAAAAGCCCTTTCCTCTGGGCTGGGTGCAGCGGGAGGGATGGTGGCCTGGAAGCCCCTTCCTCTGGGCCAGGAGCAGTGGGATAGTGGCTCAGAAGCCCCTACCTCTGGGCCGGGAGCAGCGGGACTCAGTACCGTGGTCTGGTGGTCCGGTATCCTCTGCGTCTTTGTAGTGTGGAACCAGATGGCTGTACAGAGGAGCGGGGGGTGCGGGGTCCAGTGGATTGTTGCCGGGGCACGGGTTGATTCGGAGTCTTCCCAACACTATGTTTTGATATACATAGGTCAAGCGAAATGACCACCACAGTCAAGGAAATCACACTCATCGTTTCACCCAGTCATGTTGTATGTAGGGGAACTCTCAACAAACTTCCAGTACACAAGGCTGGAATAATCATCCTCCTGCTGCATATTAGCTCTTTAGACTTATTCTTCCTACTTAACAGCAATTTGTACCCTCCAACCTATACCTCCCTATCTTCCCTTCATCCCAATCCTGCCAACCACAATTTTACTCTCTTGCCTATGTATTCAACTTTTTTAGATTCTACACATAAGAGAAATCTCAAAGTCTTTTTTCAGTGCCTGGCTTATTTCACTTAGTATAATGTCCTCTAGACTTACCCATGTTGTCATAAATAATAAGATCTCTTTTTTACGGTTGAATAATATTCCATAATGTATATATGCAATATGATTAAAAATACAATGAGGGCCAGGGATTTAGCTCAGTGGTTCTGCCGCCTGCCTGGCAAGCACAAGGTCCTGAGTTTGGTCCCCAGTACAAAAAAAAAGCAATGAATGTTTACTTTTTTTGTGGTTTTTTTTTGTTTTGTTTTGGGGGGGATTTTTCTGATACCAGGGATCGAACTTGGGTCCTTGCACTTGTGAGGCAGGCGGCAGAACCACTGAGCTAAATCCCTGGCCCTGAATGTTTACTTTTTTAAAAAATGTATTGCAATAAAAAACACATTGCTGCTAATCCCCCTCAAAATACTGCCTCTTGCTTCAAACACACCTCATCGTTCTTGCCACTGTCTCAAGCAGTTCTAGAAGTCCTCTTTAATAAGTGTCTTTAGTTGCACTGTGGTGGTTGCCTCAGTGTCTTGAACTGATTCAAAATGTTTACCTTTCATGGTCATTTTGTTTTTGGAAAATAACAAGAAGTAGCACGAAGTCAGATCCAGTGAATAAGAAGAATAAGGACATGCTGCATGTTTTTACAAGCCTGTCTTTCCATTGGATGGCACTTGACAGCAGCATTCACCATATTTGTGATAAAACATACTCACAGAAGAGAACTTCCAGAACTGCTTCAGAAAGTAACAAGAATGATGAGAATTGTATTCAAAGCAAAGGAGAGTATTTTGAGGGGGACTGATGGCAATGTGACTTTTACTATAATAATTTTTTATTTATACACACACCATATAGTCTGATCTTATATATCACAATTCCTTTATCCACTCATCCATCCATCAATGGACACTTAGGTTTTTTCCATGTCTTGGCTGCTGTGAATGGTGCTTCAAGGAACATGGGCAGGCAGATGTCTCTATGAGTCGCTGATGTCACTTCTGCTGGATGTGTACTTAGCAGTGAGATTGATGGGTCATGTGACAGCCTCATTTTTAGTGTTTTTGAGAACATCATACTGTTTTCCATAATGGTTGGACCAACTTACATTCCTACCAACAGTGTACAGGGGTCCCTTTTCTCCACATCCTCACCATTACTGATTATCTCTCATCTCTTTCAATAAGAGACATCCCAACAGATGTGAGATGTCATCTCATTGTGGTGCATTTTCCTGATAATTAGTTTTGTTTTGGTTTTTGGAACTGGGGATCGAACTCAGGACTTTGCACTTGCAAGGCAGGCACAGCGCCACTGAGCTAAATCCCCACTCAATAATTAGTGATATTGAGTACCTTTTCATATACCTGTTGGCAGTTTTTATATCTTCTTTGGGGAAATGTCTATTCAGGTGCTTTGCCTGGATTTAGTTGGATTATTTTTATTTGATTGGGTTTGTTGTGGTTTTTTGTTTTTGTTTTTGAGTGATGTGAATTCATTATATATTTTGGATAGTAACCCTTTATTAGACATATGAAGCACAATATTTTCCCCAATTCTCAGGCTATACTTTGGTTATTTCGTCTGCTGTGCAGATTTGGTTTGACAAAGTAACACTTGTTTATTTTGCTTATTATTGCCACATGCCTCTGATTTTTCACTATACCCAAGAATTTTTAGTCAGAAAAGATGGTTTTCCTTAGATTTCTTCCCATGAAGCTCTTCCCTTTATTCTATGTCACACTTACTATAGTTGGCTTAAAAAATACTTTCTATGATGATAAAAGTAAAACAAAGTCTTTCTAAAGTCCCACCCAAAAAACAGTTAACCAACAAGGTGATTTCTTCACTCTTCACCCATGGTCCATTGAGATGAGGGAGACAGACATGGAGATAGAGAAGAAAGGGAAGAGTGACGCTTCATGCTTGGTTCAGGAGGGGAGGAAGTCAAGGTGAGCAGGGGTAAACACTGCCTCAGTGTCACCGCACCCAGTTTCATGGGACAGCATTGTCAAACCAACCATCTAGAAAGAAACAAAGATTGGCCCACTTTGTCATTAAATGAATGTCCATTTTAATATTGTTTCTTCCTAAAGTAGAGCTTAGCTCTTTGACATTTTGTGCAATGGCTGACATAATATGGCCCTCTGGTTGACATATATGCTGAATTGTGTCCCCCTGCATCCATACATTCAAACCCTAGTACTTCAGAATGCAACTGTACTTGGAGATAGTGGGTATACTTCCTTCTTTCTTTTTTCTTTTTCTTTCTTTCTTTCTTTCTTTCTTTCTTTCTTTCTTTCTTTCTTTCTTTCTTTTCTTCCAGTGCTGAGAGTAGAGTAGAACCTAGGGCAGTGGTGCTGAACCTTTTAGAGCTTTCAATGATACAAACAGCCCACTGCAGCACCCATGCCATTGGCTTGCTACCGCTGAACGAGGGCCTCACACAGGCTAGGTGAGCATTCTACTGCTGAGACACCCTCTTATCCCCAAGATGGGGTTTTACAGAGATGATTAAGACCAGGTCTTCAGCATGGACACTAAGCCGGTCTGACTGGTGTCCTTATAAGAAGAGGAGATTCAGGATACAGGCTCACTCGGAGGGTCAACCACATGAGCACACCAGAGGAAGATGGTGTCTGTAAGCCAAGGAGAGGAGCCTCGGGAGGAACCCATCCTCCTCCACTTTAATCTCAAACTTCTTGCTTTCAGAATTGTAAGAAAACTAAGTTTTTATTGGTTAATCCCCCAGTATCTTGTACTTTGTATGGTGGCCCTAGCAAATGAGTATAGGAGATATGTTAAAGATCAACTTTGCCTCAGCTAGTCTTAATATAGACAGTATCACCAATGCTTACATTTACATGGAGGCAACACGATCCAGTGGTCATATATTCGCTCTGGTCTGGCCTTGGTTCAGTTCACCAGCTTCATCACTTACTAACAGTGAGGCCTTGGACAAACATTTAACTTCTGCCTCAGCTTACAGATCTGAAAAAATGGATCAGTACTTATCTCACAAAATTGTTATGAGGATTAAATGAATTAGTGTCCTAAAGTACTTAAAATATTGCTTGACCCAATGATTGATGTATAAATATTTAAAATGGTTACAAAGTATAATGGAATTTAGTTTATAAAATCTTTATAAATTCTAATGGGAGGGAGTTGAAGCCAGGGCCTTTTACATTGAGCTATGTGCCTACTCCTTTGGTTTTGTTTTCAATGTTTTACTTTGCATCAGGGTGTCGCTGAGTTACCCAGACTGCCCTTGAGCTTGTGATCCTCCTGCCCTAGCTTTCCAAGTAGCTGGGATTACAGGTGTGTCCCACCACACCTGACTTAACATAGTTTATTAAATTCTATGTATAATAAATAAATAATTAAATAAAAATAAAAAATAAATTATATGTATAAAGAATTCTTGTCATATTTGAGGAAATATGTCATAACATTCAGAGTTTTAACCTGTGCTGCTAGGGGCTGGAGTGTTCAGTTTAGGTTTGTGAGAGAAGAAATGACTGAAATGCACCTTGACAGTGAAGATGGTCACCATGCTTGCATCCTGACAGTAGTGATTGGGAACCATCTCTGGTGAGCATTTTAACATTCTTCTTTCTCTCTTTTCCTTCCTGACCATGAGGTGAGTGATTCTGCTCTGTCTTATGTCCCCACCATAATACGCCATCTCAGGCCCAAAGCCATGGGGCCAACTGATCATGGACCGAAGCCTACAAACCTGTGAGCCAAGATAACCCTTTTTCTCTTTATAAGCTGATTATCTCAGGTGTTTGTTACAGAAAAGGAAAGCTGACTAACACACTGTCTTCCAACCCCCACCAACATCAGTTGCCCCAAGAGTGTCTAGAACGGGTGCTGAAAATGTTCACAGGTGCTGTTTGCATGACTTGCCACAGAGCTGGGGTAAACACTGCTTGATTTTTACAGGTAAAACTTTAACACAGATAAACTCACTCATTGCAGTGGACCACATGATTGTTCTGTGTGTGATGACTAATATAAACAAAGTCGGGCTAATATAAACAAAGTGTGGGCATCCCAGGGTCCAGAAACCAGCGTGTAGATCTTTCTGGAAGGCCAGCCCAGCTGTGATCTGCTCAGGGACCATGAACACCGGAGTAAACTAGATGAGTAGTGACCAGAAGAACCACATGGCTGAATGGGAAGGTGTTTGGTGACTGAGGAATGACAACTCATTGACTTTTAATACTCTACTCAGTTTCTGTCAGGAAATCCTAAAGGTCTATCAACTCTCAAGATAATCATTTGGCCAACAGATTCTTATACAGAAATGTTCAGTCTTGAAAAATGAGTCTTATAAGCCAGTTGGGAAAAGAGGAAAGTATTAGCAGTAGGGAGAGAGCACCTGAGGTAGACTTCAGAGGCTGTTATTCCTCTGGGATCAGACATTGCCTTTCAGACACTGGGAACATTTTTATGAGTGTAAAAATTACTGAAGGAGACTTGAAATATTTTCATTCATGTCAGTTCAATCCACAGAGCTATTAAAATTTTCAAAGCTTTAAGGTACTAAAATGTATATATCATCTGAATGTAAGTATTGGAGTAACTGATAACCTGCCTCTGCCAACAATGGGTGGGGAGGTCGACAGTACTTTATATAGCTTTTATTTATCTAGAACTAAACCACTGCATAACCTCAAATGTCCCCAAAATAGCTTGGAGACATGAAATTTTTTTTTTTAAAAGAGTGAACCTTGGGAAATACTTTCCTGAAACACTTTTCTCGTAGAACTAGCCCTCATACCCTGACTCAGAATACATTGTACACATATCCTTAACCAGTGAGCATCCCACTTTCATGCCATGGCAGTTCAGAAATAGAAAATCAGCAGTCGGGAGAGGATTTCTTACAGCCATACTCACTAACGAGGAACAGCTGCCGTCAGCCCAGGGCCAGGGCAGAGAAGCAGGAGGGAAGCAGACAAACACAAGAATCCCAGAGGCACAGTAACTTGGGGCCCCTTAGCATACAGGCAGATGTCCTGTCCCTGTCCATCTGAATTGCCTACGCCTATGATTTTTATCACATATAGCCCTAGATACGATGATTTCTCACTGTGATGACTTCAAGACCAAAGACAATAAATTAAATTAAGTTCCCCTTACTCTCAGAAAGCAGAAGGGGTAAACTGCATTTTAGAACATTTTCTGCCCCAAATGATTTTTTCCTTTTTTCTTTCCCTCTTTTCTTTCCCCTCTCCATACTTACCCTCCTCTTTTCTCTCTTCTGTCTTTGCTTCCTTTTTCCTTCTTTTGGTGCTTTGAAGCACCTGCTTCAATGTGTCTAGAACTCAGCCCTCCAGAATGGCCATCAAGAGAGCTGCAATTTGCTGTTTTCAGCTCACTGTGTGACTGTAAGGCTTATTGCACAACTGTGTGATCAATATTTATTCATACTCTTTAAGAATCATCTCACGGTTTTTAAATTTCTGAACAGGTGAACTTCTGTTAAAGATACAGCCTACTGGAAAGGAGGAAAAACAGGGGGAAAACACAACTAACAGAAATTTTTAGAAGAGGTTGTCAGAATAAACATTACATCATCAGTGTGGTGGGAGGGAAAAGAGGGTTCCCTTGAGGCATAAACAAAATTTCACAGTATCATTTATTTTTACTTTTAGCCTAGCTCACAGACAGATCTCTAAAACTGCTCATTATCACCAAATGCCCTTTCAAATGCTGAAGAACTGAAAGAAAGAGCTAAGTTACCTCCCTATATGACATATAAGAAATGTCAGCACATGCAGATCTTCCCAAGGAAAGAAAATTTAACTGTAGCAGCTCTGCAGTAAGTTTTATCAGTTGCTTCCTTCCCTTTTCCCACTCACAGTGCACGTGCACACGTGCATGCGCGCGCGCGCACACACACACACACACACACACACACACACACACACACACACATGCAAACATACCCCTTTTAGATTGGGACCTTTGTCCTGCAGGGAATGTATAACTTCAATAGCTGCTCTTCTCTGAAGGCTTCCTGTCATCCGAACCCTGGAAAACCCTATGCTTAATTGTTTCTTGGATCATTGCAGAAATTGAGGATGGAGACAGAGCCGCCTTTTGTTACCTGTTGTGACTAGCAGTGGTCCAGTGGTCATAGGCACACTGCCTATGAGGAAACTGAGGCTCAAGAAATTTGAGTCAAGTTCCCAAGAGAAACATCTTACAAGCAGAGATGGGATTTAAAGAGAGGTTGCTTCTAACTACTGGGCTCTACTACCAGCCAATGAGACTTGAACAGTTATCACTGAAACTGACCCTCATTTTCTAAGGGTCAGGGATGGACTGAGAAAAATGGTACTTGGAATGTAGACACCAGGATGCACTGAGGCCCCTACCTTGCACAAGAGAATTGTGGGCACTCTCGTGTCCCTCAGTAATGGGCACTTGACTTGTCTGAATGGCTTACATGCAGCCCAAATGGCAGGCGCTGGGACTGCCGGCACAACTGCTGTCGGGAGAAGGTCTGTCCCTGTGCCACCCTGGCAACAATGGACCAGCCTATCTAGAATCTTCTCTGCTGGCCAAGGCACTCTGCAACAGTAAGTAAAATATTCACAATCAGATCTGAACTTTTCCAGCAGGACATTCCTTGTGACCAAATCCTATGTGACCTGGGCAGTGTGCTCTTTCATGGGCTGCTTCCAGTCACACAAGTAACAAAAGGCAGCTCTGGCTCCATCCTCAATTTCTGCAAGGATCCAATTATACAGAGATTGGGCCAGGTGATCCCTGAGCCTCTGCCTTCCATTGCTCTGAGGCATTTACAAAATGCAGTGAAGGCAACTGAAAAATAGACATGTGGTGAGAAGGAGAAGGAGAGGAAGAAAGAGACAGAGAGAGAAAGACAGAGACAGAGACTGACTTTGGAAATTATCAGCCTGTCAACTTACCATATGGAGAAATACTGCTGCCATTGATCAAAATATCAAGTTGTCAGCACTGAAACAGAATGCTAAGGAAGTACTAAGTTGTATGTACATACAGTTGTATGACAAACTGAGCCTCGTGGACTAACAGAACTTCCTTCTGAGGCAGTGGCAATTAACAGTGGTAACCATAAGGTCAAGACAGGACCCTTCAAAGACTTTAGGAAGACCTGGTTGAGCATCTGGTCCTAGGTCTTGGACACTTGGGCAAAGGTTAGACTCCTTGGAAGAGAGCTTGGGAAAGTTGCCCAGCCTCTCAGGATATCCCAGAGTTAAGGACATCACAATCATCCAGAACAGGGCTTCTTGCTTATCATTGTTGACTGTGGTCCCGACTCTAGGCACAAATTCATTGGCAGCACACAGTGAGTAGTTGATTGAATAATAAGTTCTCTGTAAACAACGCTTTGTTGATTGAGTCATTAATACTTGAAAATAGTGTTTAATTATATTTCACCTTACTATACTAAAGCTAAAATACCATCTGCACATTTCTGATTTATGGGGAAATAGCTATTATTCTAAAGGAATGTATATGATACTATAACCTTCAAAACCATTGATATTTTAATATTAAAAGCAATGTGGGGGATGGGGATTTAGCACAGTAGTGCCATGCCTGCCTTGCAAGAGCAAGATCCTGAGTTCGATCCCTGGTACCCCCCCAAAAAAGCAATGTAGGTTCATTGCTTAAACTACAGAATATAAATTAGAAAGAATTGCCTCTAATCTCATAATTCCTCTACTTAGGTACAATGAGTTAACATTTTAGTGTAGTTTCTTCCAATTTTTTCATAGATATATACATATATATGCACAGATTCATATATATTTAAAATTAAAATTACATGGAATATATGGCTGTCTTCCTTTTTCACAGAATGTTACAGATGGAACATTTTCATTGATCAACAACTAACTCTGAAAATATGATTTTTACATATCTACATAGCGTTCTATCATATGGATGGACTATGATTTACTTAGCTGTTTCCTTATGTTTGTATGTTGGGTTTATTTCCAACTTTTCCTGTATTATAAAGAATGCTTCATAGAATATGCTCATTCATAAATCATTCTGAACACTTTCGATCATTTTTCTTAGGACATATCTAGAAGCAGATTACTAGACAAGGAAATATAAACATTGTTATGGTTCTTGTTACATACTTCTTAAGATGTTTATAAAACATTTAAGGATTAAAGTCTAAAAGAAGTTACAGAAATAACAGGTTTGGTTTGGTTTTAGCACTGTTGCCTCCTGTCATTCAGGCAAGACTGGTCAACATGTTGGCTACCTTCAGGGTTATAATCTTGCTCATGTTTGTTACCTGCATTTCAGGAGCCCTCACCCAGAGAAGGCTCTGTCATGGACAGCCTCCAGTGCTTCGCCTACCCCTAAGGCCTAAGGTCCATGTTTCTAGGATGCCATGACTGCACTTTGCAAAACCAGGACTTGCTCTGGGGGATTTGTTTCGAGGCTGGAATACACACTACAATCAAAGGCCTAGTGTGTAAGACCAGCAAGGAAAAATAGACAAGAAAGATTGAGGCCACTGAATTAAAAATCCTAAATTGTTTCCTGCCCTTTGTCTTTTTATATAGCTCTTTCTAGCATCCTAGTAGATTTCAGAAGTATCAAGAGTCATGCTAGCCCCAGAAAAGGCTGTTGATTAAAAAATATATAATGATCATTTTGAATATGGTGTTCAATTATATGCAATGATGACTTTACATTAGGCTTACTTCAACTGTTTCTTTTATGAAGTAAAAAGCTAAGCTTGTTGTTTATCTTTAAAAAGTAGCTGTAATTCTTAACTGTATCACAGCAGTTTTTGCCTCTTTTCTTCTGAAAACTTACTTTGCAATGAGCACAGAATATATTCATATTAATCATAAATATCCCCCTCCCCTCCTTTCCAGGTAAATAGAATTTTAATTATTAGGGTAGATGGATTATCTTAAGTACTTCTCATTATACTTTTTTATGTCCTATTTCCCTAACTTGCTTTACTGTTTTCTTTGTATTTTATATTATGCCAAATATATTCTGAAAAATTTATGCAAAATAATTACCAGTAGAGACACCAAATATATTCCCATGTTTCAAGAACTTCGATATAAACAAGTCTCTGCTGACAGAATCATAGGGTCAGAGAAAAGAAAAAAATGGATTTAGCTGGCTGGGACCTTGGGATAGAAAACCCAATTCCTTTGTTTGGATCAAAAAAAAAAAAAAAAAGACAGCAGCTCAAAGACGTGAAATGGCTTTTTGGAGTCTTGTTTTTGTTATTGATCCAAGAATACAGAATAGAAAAAATAATAGACATAACATCTTAATTCTTTACAGCCCTTTACAGTTTATGAAACACTTTCATGTCCCGTGTTAAAAGGTACTGCAATTCTGAGCTTCAGCAAACAAAACTCTCACGTGCTCTCTCCATGAGACCCACGTGGCTGATTTCACATTTGTTGCCAATGGAGTCTCCAAAGACATTTAAGGGGAACTCTCATAGGAAACAAAAGGCTACCACATCATGTGGGTCAGTTCAAAATGGAGAGTAACATATCTTGCCCTAAAAGTAGGAAACTAGAGCTACGTCTAACTAGTATCAGAGGGATTTTTTTCTGATTTTTAAACAACTTGTCACTGGTCACATCTGCTACTTGGGGCTCCAAGGATCAAATTAAATCTCAAAGAAACTCAAGGCTGTGTCTTTCAATGTCCCCGTGTGGATTTCTCCACTGAAAAGCACTGGAGTAGGTGTCTTTGCCAGCTGTGTCTTCATGGAAGATGACGGCAAATGCCTGTGTGACATCATACAATAAACTACAATACTCATCTGAAAGCTTTCACAGTCATTCATTCAGATTTCCCAAATTTACAGAGCACAGAGGAGGGAGGCAGAGGAAAACAAGGTGTGGCCACTGTCTCCAACTCAGTGGGCAGGTGCTCATCCCAGCCACATCTGTGGGAGTGTCCTGAATCCTTGGAGAGCTGGCCTTTTTTTTTTTTTTTCTGGCACCAGGAATTGAACTCAGGGCCTCATGCTTGCCTGGCAGGCACTGTGCTGCTGAGCTACATCCTCAGCCCTAACTTCTATAGATGATGTCAGTCTGTTATGACTGTTGGGGTCGGCTCTTTTGTGACCTCCTCCTCTGGGTACTGGGTTATAGAGTCATGCATTTACTCCTCAGTAGGGTGTATTTGTTTCCTGTGCTTGCCACAACAAATTACCACAAACTGGGTGGTTTTAAAGCAACAGAAATTTCTTCTCAGTTCTTGAGGCCAGAAGTCTGAACAAGGCATTAGCAAGGCTGTATTTATTCCGAAGGCCCCGGGGGGAAAATCCAACCTTCACCTTTCTTTTCACTCCTACTGTTGCTGGCCATCCCTGACAGTTTTGGGCTTGTAGATGCATCCCTCCAATCCATCTCCATTGTCACATGGTGCCCTCCTTGTGTCTCTCTCTCTCAAGGATACCAGCCCCATTGATTGGGCCCACCCTAGCTCAGTGCTGTCTCATCTTTGCTTGATTACATCTATAAGACCCTATTTCCAAATAAAGTCACATTTGCAGCTACCATGGGTGAGATCTTACACTGACCTTTATGGGCGGCACAGAGATTTGATCCATCCAGGGCCCTTTCTCAGGACAGACAACAAAGTCTCCCTTGGAGTGGCAGGCTTCAGACCCACATGGCTGTGTTCGAGGGGAAAGTGGAAAGAGCAAGCCACAGAGGGTTAAAATAATGTGGCATGAGTTTCCAGGTGTAAGAAGACAGAAGAGCCTAAAGTGGACCTTCAAGGAAGTGACATTTCCTGTGTCCCTCTCTTTCATCTTTATGTGTCTATCTTTCATGCTAATGTCTCTCTCTCCTTGTTCCAGTGAAGCGGCAAAGAGAGTAAAAGTGCTGAGCTTCTGCCATAAATCCAGTGCTGCACAGCGCCCCATCCATTTGGACCACTCACTGTCCATCCTCTGTGGCAGCGGTCATAGCCACTGTGCTGATAGACTCTGTTTGCTACTCTTGATTGAGTCTGAGTGACCTCCTGATAAAGCTTTCCTTTAGGCCGCAAAGTGCGCATCTCCTTTCCATTTCAATCATCTGCATCATAAGTGTTTTCCACTTAATGAGCACACACAGCCATGAACAATCCAGTGTGACTTGTAGCACTGTTATCACGAGCATCAGTTGGAAGGATGGCCAAAAAATCTCACCTGGAAAAGCACAGGACAGTGAGCATCTGTGCTCCATGCACCCAACTGCACCGAGACCCTTCTGCACTAATGAGCAGGGCAGGCAGCTTGCTCCAGCACAGCTCAGTCACCCTGCATTCCCCAGGCAAGGTGCTGCTCCCATCAGGAGCTAAAGTCTTCCTGGAAAAGGAGAGCTGCTTTTCTCTCCCTGTTGGCCACCGCCCACTGGAGAGGTAGAAATTGTTAAAGATATGTTTATCATAGTCCCTGCCCCAGTAACAAATCACCTAATGTGAAATGCAGGGACAAAACAAGTATGTAAAGAACTTTCAGGAAACTAAACAAGTATGATAAAAATCTTTGGATTATATACAGGCAAAAGGAAACTGCATTTTCTGACAAATGAATACAAGTTGTAAGTGAGCCTTTGGGGGAGGAATAACCATCTTTCCTCCAAATTTCCAGAAACTTGGTGAAGAAATTTTTTTAATCCTTACACCCTAATTAGTTTAGTAACAAATGATGAGCATAGTCAAGACTGTTGAAAGTAAGAGAAACAGAACTCAAATAAAGGGCAATATATTTATTCATTATCTAAAAATATTCAGAACAGTTCCAGATATTCAAACAATGTCTTCAGACTTATTCTACAGGCTTCTGTTTTGCCTTCCTCTCCCAATTTCATTCTCAAGAAGGTAATCCTTTTTTTATTTTTTTTATTTTTTTTGACAAGATGTCCAACAGAAGTTCTGGGCTAATTTTCTGGAGCCAAGAAGAGAATTTCTCTTTTCCAGTACATATAGCCTAGTAGACGCCAACCGTAGGCTCACAGCCTCGCCTCTGACAGTCTCCTCAGTAACATCTGCTCACTCCTGAAGCATCAGCCTACTGAACCCTCTTGTTGGCCACTTATGAACCTTGTGATCTGTCCTGGGCTGCTGTAAGAGTCAACTCCACCAGAACCCAGGGACTGCGGGGCAGGGGGGGGGGGGCCTCCCTAAAGAGAACTAGGGTCCTGCTCTCATGGGAAGAAATGAGTGTTGGGCAGACAAAAGCAACAAATACCATGACATGGAACAAAAATAAATGTACATTGCTACAGGATTCTCATTAAGAACTTTAAAATCATTCCCAGCTTTATAAAGTAATTTTTAAAAGGTCAACTACCTGGGTCTTTCATAGAATTTATGATTGCTTTGACCTAGTATGCAGGTCAACAAAAAATTCTTTGTACCTCTTACCAATAATGGTTGGCCAGGAACATTTCCTGTTAATTCCTACTTTAGAATATTGCATAAGTCCTTATTTCAGAAATAAACAAATATAGATTAAAAACAAACCAAAAAACTCAAAAAGTGTTCTGGTGAAAGTTTTCTATATTCACATCACATTTTTTTTAGCAAGAAAGACTATCTGGCTAAATAATAATTTAGATTTTAAAAAAGAAAAAATAGCAATAGCTATTTATAATAAATACAAAGAGATAATAAGAAAAGATAAAATTTAAAAAAGTAGCCATTCACTTGTTGCAAATGCAAAGAAGACATATAAAAAGAAGTCTTTCATGGGGTAGATTTTGCCATTTTCTAGAAAGAAACTATAATGTTTATTTTTAGTTCTCATTTTTTTCTCAACTCAAAATTTTAATAGTCACTGTGACTTATATTTGATTTGCTGGATTCTTGACAATGGCTAAATTTAATTCTTCCACTTTTCCTTCATTATAATGAGCCCTGATTTTTTAAAATCTACTAATATTGTAATTTAAAAACCAACTTGTATTAAAAGAAAGAAGTCTCAAGGAAAATTTTAAACAATTCAGTGGAAAAGCTAAAGCAGTGCTGTTAGGGAAATTAATAGCCATAAAATGCTTACGTAAGAAAAGAGGAAAGTCTCAAATGAATAATCTAAGTTCTTATGTCAAGAAACTGGAAAAAGAGCAGCAAAATAAAGTCAAGGCAAGCAGAAACAAAGGAATAATTCAGTTAAGAGCAGAAACCAATAAAATTAAAATCAGGAAATGTAGGGAATCAATATAAAAAGTGAGACTTTGGAAAAATTTATAAAATCAATAAACTTCTAGTGAGACTGACAAAAATAAAAATAGAGAAGATACAAATCACCACTATCAGGAACAAAACAGGGTGACTATAGATCTTGCAGACAGCGAAAGTGTTTTAAATTTGAGAACCTAAAGAAATGGATCAATTCTTTGAAAGTTACAAACTACCAAAACTCAATTGAGACGAAATAAGCAAACTGACTAGTCCTGTGACCTTTAAAGACACTGAATTTTTAATTAGAAAGCTTAGGAAAAAGAAATTTCCCAATTCATTATACTTTCACTAGAGAAGTCTAACAAACATTTAAAGAAGAATTAAAATCAAATGTACACAATCTCCTCTAAAACAACAGAAGGAGGGCTAAAGATGTAGCTGAGTCATACAGTACTTAGCATGCATAAATCACTAGCTCTGAGAAGGATAAAGAAGAGAAAGAGGAAGAAAAGGAGGAGGAGGAAGAAGAGGAGGGAGAAAAGGAAAAGGACAAGGACAATGTCTTAATTACTTTCTCATCACTAAGACAAAATACCCAACAACCACAGCTATAAGAAGGAAAGGTTATTTTGGTTCATAGTTTGTAGAGGTTTCAGTCCATCATTACCTGGCTCCAAGGCAGGGCATGACAGAGGACAAAAAGCTCATGGTGGCAGGAAGGGGGGGGGGGGAGAGGGAGAGATATCAAGGGAGGAGAAAGGGAGATATATTCTTCCAGGCCACACCCACAGTGACCCACCTCCTCCAACCAAGTTTCACCCCTCAACATCACTCACATTTAGCTGTAAACTCATCAGTGAAATAATCCTATGACCCAGTCACTTCCCCAAAGCCTCACTTATGCATGCATAAGACTTTGGGAGGACATCTAGATATAAATCATAACAGAAGAGAAGAAGAAAGAGGAAGAAGAGGACAATGAGGACAGGAAGGAGAGAAGGGGAGAGGAAGGAAGGAGAGAAGGAAGTTAAGGAGGGGGAGGGGGAGGAAGCAACATTTTCCAAATCATTTAAGTAGGCTAGTATTACCCTGACACAAAAGCAAGACAAAAATAATATTAAGAGAAAAAGAAAAAAATACAGATCTATTTCTTTCATGAAGCTATAAACAAAAAAAATCATGATCATAATCAAGAAGGATCTGACAAAATCCAACCCTTATTCATAAAAATTCTCAGAATTAAGAATATAAAAAAATACTCAACTTGGTAAAGAACATCCACAAATAAATCAAACAAAAAACCTACAGCTAACATCATACCTAATGCTAAAAGACTGACTGGGGAAATAAAGCAGGGATGCTCACCACTATTACCAATCTTATTTAATATTGTACTGAAGTTTGGGGCATTGCAATAAGGGAAGAAAAAGAAATGAAAGTTATTGACTGGACGAGAAGAAATAAAACTGCTGCTATATGGACATGGCATGGATGTCTGCAGAGAAAATCCCAAGGAACCTTCAAATAAAAGTCCTAGAACAAATAAGTGAGTTCAGAAAGTTTTCAGTATACAAATCAACACACAAATATCAATTCTATACACTAACAATAAACATTTTTTAAATAAAGCCTAAAATGCAATACATTAAACCATTCCAAAGAAAAAAATCTTATAGATAAATCATGATCAGGATTTGCATGATATGAATTATAAAATGTTAATGAAGAATTCTAAGTTTAAAAAATTAGTAAATGATATATTGTGCTCATGAGTTGAAATATTCAACATAGTAAAGATGTCACTTGTCTTTAAATTAGCTTATGGACAGTTTCTATAAAAATCCTAGAAGACTATTTGTAGACATAGGTAAACTTATTCTCAAATTAACATGTAAAAGCACAGAACCAAGAACGGTTAAAACAACCTTGAGAAACAATACTTAAAACAATCTTAAGAGAATGTAAAGTTATCAATTTATCCACCTGATGCTAAGGCCTCCTACAGTTATAGTAATCAAGACAGTATGATATTAATGGAGAAACAGACACACAATCAGTGAAACAGAGTAGAGTTCCCACACAAATATGCACACAACTGGTTTTTTTTGACAAAGGTAAAGTAGCAATTTAATAGTGGAAGGACAGTCTTTTCAGCAAATGGTGCTAGAGCAACTGACCATCCATAAGCGAAAAACTGAACTTCAGCCATAACCTCATACCTTATTTAGAAATTAACTCAAGATGATTAACAGACTTAAGTGGAAGACACAAATCTTTAAAGCTTTCAGATAAAAAATACAAAAAATTTTTGAAAGCTAAAGCTAGGCAAAAAATTCTGAAGTTTGACACCAAAAGCATGATCCATAAAAGAAAAACCTGATCTGCTGGACTTCATCAAAATGATCAACTTTTGCTCTGCAAAATAATCTGCTAAGAAGATGAAAAGACAAGCTACAGACTGGAAGAAAATATTTGCAAAAACTTTTACTAAAATGTTTATAATAGCATTATTTAGAATAGCCAAAACCTGGAAACAACTCAGATATTCTTATATGGATGAATGGTAAACAGACTAGTACAACCACACCATGCAACTCTGCTTAGCAAAAATAAGGAGCAAACTAGTAATACACACAACAGCCTGGATGAATCTTAAGGGAATTATGCAAGGGGGAAGAAAAACCCTGCATACTGTTTGATGTCAAAAGTTTGCATACTATATGATGTCATTTATATGACATTCTTGAGATGAAAAAATTCTAAAAATGGAGAACAGATTCATGGTTGTCAGAGGTCAGGAAGGGGTCTGGAGGAAGGAGGTAGGCGAGGGTGTAAAAGGATGACATGAGGATTGCTTACAGAGAGGGAAATGTTCTGTATCTAAATTATTATCAGTGTCAATATCCTGACTGCGATATTATACAATAGATTTGTAAAATGTTATTATTAGGGAAATGGGGTAAAGGATGCACAGGGTCTCTGCATTATTTCTTATGGTAGCAGGTGAATCTACACCATCAATACAAAAAGTTTAAATTTAAAAATCAATTTAAGCCAGATGTGGTGACACACACCTGTAATCCCAACTATTCAAAGAGAACCAAAAGTTCAAGCCCAGATTGGACAACTTAGAGAGATCTGACCTCAAAATGAAGATAAATAATAAATAAATGGGGCTGGGGATATAGCCCAGTAGAAAAGCATTTGCCTAGCAAGCATGAGGCCGTGGACTGCAAAAAAAATCAATTTATATAAAGGAAGTATTGATACTAAAACATAAAGCCCAATGCCTTAATAAACTATTAGAAGTACATAAAAAGTAACCAAGAGTATATTTGCAAACTCCATGGACAAATATCTTTAGATCCTATTAATTGGTAGTGACTTCCCCTATGAGGTCATTCCTCTATTGAACAGATATTTCAGAACACAGTGCTTTCAGTCCAAGGTTGGTTGAATCTACAGATGCAGAATCCATGGACATGGAACCCATGGACTTAGAGCCCAGAAGACATGCACTCCAAGGTTATGGAGCCTAGGGACATGGAACTCATGTTGTGGATCCCATGGACAGAGAGGGCCAACTGCACTAAAACTTCAGACTGGAGTAGGAGGTTAGAGCAGAAGGGGAGGCAGAGAGCAAACACATGAAGTGAATACACAGGAGAAGTTCCTTAGGCACAAGATATTACTTCAAGTCTAAGTGAGGAGGCTATCCAAGTGGCAAAAGACACATACAGGATTAGTAACAAGTGTCCTGGAGATGGTCACAATGAAGCTATGGTGATAACAACCTCCATGGAATAGGGGGGTGTGCAGGGCAATTCCTATGAATCCTGAAGTCTGGCCATGAGCAGCACAGGAACTGGTGGTCTTAGAAACTCCTGCTTCAGTCCCTCCTAGAAATATCTGGGGATGGGGGGTGGGGTGCAGGGTTGGTCATCTTGGTGTTTGCTTTCAGTTCCTAAGAGAAAAACATCATCCAGGTAGAAGGTCTGTAATGTGTCTCATTTTCCTCCTCCTCCTCCTCCTCCTCCTCCTCTTCCTCCTTTGTCCTCCTTCTCTTCCTCTTCCTCTTTATCTTCCTCTTCTTCTTCTTCTTAAATCAAAAGTGAATGGCATGCCAAATATGGCAGCACACTCTCGTTACCCCAGCTCCCAGGAGGCTAAGGCAGGAAGACTGCCATGAGTTCTAGGCCAGCCTGGGATACACAGTAAGTTCAAGACCGGACTGAACTACATAGCAAGACCCTGTCTCATAAAACCAAAGGGAATAAAAAGGGAATGGTGTGACTATCAGAATGAAGTGTGTGCCACTGACCTACAGGCTTTCTCTGTCTGGTAATGAAAATATGTGCCTTGGAAATGTGTGCACTCAGACAAAGAAAGCTGGAGGGATAATTGTCATAATGATCAGGTCATGAAAGTAGGCCCTGATTTTTGAAACTACAGTAATTGCAGCTTCTACTAGCGCCACAGCTGAAGGAAAATGGTGGTGAAGTGTCACCAGAGGGGCTGAAAGGCAGACCATGTTGTCTGCTGGAGAAAACCAACATGTGGCTGCACTATGGATACAGCTGAGAAAGGAAAGGGGTGCACACTCACCTGTCCAACACAAGCTGTGTGCATCTTTGACAAGCATCTGCTGTTATATTTATAAACATCTAATGCTCATCAGGTATACCCCAGGGTAAATGCCAGACTTTATAGCATGTTCATTTGAAATTCCAAATAATGGTCTCCTACGTTCTCTCTTTTCCAAGGGATATAGCATTCCATATAGAATATTCTTAAAGCTAATTATACTTGTTTTCTGTAACAGATACAGTCATTAGCAATAAGAGTGTCTGTAAGGGAGAACTGACACAGGAAAATCAAACATCCCTTTCCATTTCCACATAAACCTCAAGGCTGTACATTTTTCTGTAAATCCCAAGACTGAAACCCACTCTGCCTGCTTTTGCTCCTTGAGCTTGGTTCGTGTCATTGTGTAGCTCAAAAATGTTGTCTGAGTTCATGTGTGGTTAAGAAAGGAATTTACCATAATCATTTTCCCACCCGACATATCTATTATAAAACAAACTGTCTACAGTGATTTGCAAACTTTGTTTTCTTTCAGGACATCACAGTCAGCTGCCATCTCCTGAGTTCCAAGAATAATCCACTCTCCCTCCCTACCAAGGAGTGGAGGGAGTGAGACCGCCATGGGATCCTGGCCCTGGAGATGGGATGTGGTGTGGTGCTGTTCTGCATGCACCACCCCCTGGGGCGCCTGAGGATGCAGCACTGGCTGTGGTTCAGGGAAACTGGAGGCAGTCGTAAAAGTAAGGTCATCCATCATGCTCAGTGCAAGCCTTGAGTGTGTGGTTGCCTTGATCCTTCAGATTTTTTTTTTTTTTTTTGTAAAGCTCCCGGTCATAAAGTGTTCTTTCCACCTCTGCCACCGTATGTTTTGCCAGCTGCATTTTCACCAGTCTTCTGCTCTCCAGAAAGTTCTCCCTTGTTCAGCCAAAGGATATCCCAGCAGCTCCTACAAGGACAGCTGGGAGTTCCAGTGGGGTTCCTGGCCACATGGGAACTCAAGCTACCTACATTTGTAGATACTAGTCTCAGACTATGGCCCTGAGAGACTGCACTGTCCTTATTCCAATGAAATTTAGAGAAATTTAAATGATTACATACAGAAAATAATAAAATGAAGATATAATCCTAAAAATAATAAAATAAATATATGAGGAAAAAGTTCTTACTAGCACACATTTTTGTCATTCAGACTTCCTTGGCAAATCCAATAGCAAGGAAATTTAGTAAGTTTTCATCCTCTAACAACTTGTGCAAAGACTGGACTCCACTACTTGCTTACTCAGATCAGCCAGTGGCCTCCAAACTTGCTTTTCCATTGTACATCTTTGTTCACCTGGCACTCTGAGCACACTGCCTTGTTCCCAGATGCTGGCTGAGACAGTGGCTGGAGTCACAAGTCTTGGATATAGCTGTATGCCTGTAGGGGGATGCTCACTCTTCCAAATCCCAAGTACTTTGTTTTTTGTGATCCAGACTTGGTTGCTGCCCTGCTGCTCTTCTTTCCCTTCAGTGAATTTAGAATTCAGTCCCTCATCTTCAGAAGCTCTAATTAGAGAGGAAACTTGTGACATACCCCATTGCAAACTGTCCCTGAGGAGCCTTCACAAGAGCTAGGCACTGTGTGAGCCACCTTACTTACATGGTTATAGTGATTTACATAAAAAATTGAGCCCACTTCAGAATTCAAGAAAGTCACCCATTGTCTACAGGTGAGACCACACTCTTCCTACTGCCCTCCAACTCCTTGTCCTCCTCCCTCCCATTGTTTTCCAACTGTCCCCATCCAAGCTCCTGTCTACTGTTGTGTATGCCTTAATCTTTTCTCAACACCTTCACATTACCAAATCTTCAGAGCAAAAATGATGTCTATGACAATGTGAAGTGACCTTAAAATAATTCAAACTATCAGCATAAAATGCAAACTTTTGATAATACTAGTTTGGAGATAGCCATGAAATTGCGCCATCTGAATAAAATATTCTTCAAAGTCAGCAAAAAAAAGGTAGTATTATGAGGAAATCACATTGATTTTTGCTGTTTCCCTAGCTTGTTGATTTCACTAAATACTTAAACAAGAATGTAATTACAATATTTCTAAGCAATCGTGCAATCACTCTGGAGCTTGATCATATACTTCCAACACTCACAGTTATACAAGTGGTATATATCTGGTGGGTTGCCCATTAAACAATTGTAACAGATCGTATTTCTAGTTGTTAGTTCCTTGTGACCTTGGACTTTGCCTATATATTTAATAACACCATCTGCTGTCTTGGGTTGCATACCACCTTTTCACTTGAGGATTACTGTTCTTACTTCGTAAACAAAAATGTTCAATCAGAGGTGTTGAAATTCTACCATAGAATTATTTAAACTATACTAGCTATAGAAAGCTTCAAGAAAGCAACTGACTTTCTTCTCTGACTCTACTGGCTTCAACTAAAATATTATAATTTATATACCATAATAAAAGCCAAAAAAGATTTACAAGGACACAAAATGAAATGTCTTAAAAGAACTCTATCTCTGATAGGCTTGTCTTGTTCATCTTCTCCCAGACTAGTTTTACATTGTATACAGTCTCTACAAAATTTCCCATTAGGCCAGGAATGGTTAGGTCAGTGGTTCCGCCACCTGCCTCACAAGCACAAGGTCCTGAGTTTGATCCCCAGTACCAAATAATAATAATAATAACCTCCCCTTAAAACAATTAGAAAATAATTCTTAGAATGTTAAATTAGATGAGAATTTTTTTAACCATCACCCAAGATCAAGCATGTTGAGAATTCTGCTGGGCTACAAGAAATATTAAAACATCTACCAACATGTGGTCTATAATAAGCCAATGTGGACATGGTTTTGAGTTAACTACCTTTGTTTGGGTCTCACAGCTAGTGGTGCCTGTGAAATAAACCCTTCCCGGTCAGAGTGAGGGGGACAAAGCGGGCAGGGCACTGACATTTAACTTAATCATGCCCAGGCTGTACAGTATACTAATTTAGTGCAATTCTCCAATCCATGAGTTAGAATTTCCCTGAACCGAAGGGCTCTGTGCAGTGAGAGAAATGGCTCACATCTAACTTAGCATCTTTCTGGGTCAGAAGGAGGAAATTCTGTGCACTTGTTCCTCCATTAATTGTCCCCTAATCCACTGCCAGCCTTCATCCAAAAATGACGGGAGGTAAATGGAATTCCTGTTTAACTGTATTAGGGAAATGACAGGTCCTAAAGGGTGAAAATGGCTTCCCACTGATGATACTGTACCATGATGAGGCAGGAACAAGCCCTGGAGAGTGACATGTTCTTGGTAACGTGTCTGATTTTGAAGCCTCTCGTCTTGTTAAGAACTGGGACAATGCTCTCAAAATTGACTGTGACAAGCCCAGCACTTCCAAGTCCCCTCAGAGTGGGTTCTTTATTACTTGGAACCAGAGAGGTTGGCCTGAACAGCCACCACATGAAAATAATCAAGAGGTTGTCGGCCAGCAGAAAACAACCTCAAAAGTACGGAATGTAGAATTCTGGGCCTAAACCACTTGACAGCATCCCAAAAAGGCATGTCCTGACATATTTTCCATCTGAGAAGCCTTCAGCATTCCAGGCTTTTAAAAGGATGTCTCCTGTTACAGCTACAGGGCTGCCTATCCCTTTCCACACTCTGAATTCAAGGAATCTGGAAGTCTGATTCTGAAACACTCATGTTAAACTATACTGAATGACCTTTATATGAGAAGTAGTGTAGATGGCGGCTCTTTTTCTTTCTTTCTTTCTTTCTTTTTTTTTTTTTTGTATTACCAGGGATCGAACTTGGGTCCATGCACCTTCGAGGCAGGTAGCAGAACCACTGAACTAAATCCCTGGCCCTAGCTCTTTTTGATGTCTGAATGACAGGTGAAATGAAACAAATTTCCCATGTTTATGTACCCTTCCGATTTTTAAAAAACAGAATTTAAGAAAATTCATTATGTTTTTCCATGATCACATCCGAATAAATAAAAGTCAAGTAGGTTATCAATGTTAACATTTTACCATAGTTAACAAAGTCAACAAATTTCAAAACTTCTGAATTTCCTCAATTTACTCTCATAATATCCCTTATAAATTCAGTATACAGCCAGGAAAGAGGCCACACAGCTATTAAACAGTAGAATCCTGGGTGAGAATACGAACAAAAAAAAAAGAATCTTCAAAACAAGTTTCCACATCCTGCTGACCTAGTCAGCTAAATGCCTGTCAGAGTACAGAATTGAGTTTTATTTGTTTGTTCAACTGAGGGCCTCTTGAGTACATCTGAATTAAATCTTGGCCAATTACTCACATACATAGACACATACATATACATGTGTATATATATACATAGACATACACACACACACACACACATATATGGTATGTGTAATGGGTAATATAAATCTCTCATGAAAAGAAAAGTGTGGACACTTTCTATAAGCCCTGGGACAATTAGTTGGCCATACTGATGCTGATACAGATGTTTTGCCCTGGCTAATTTTTAAAAAGTGTAGACTGTGGTTTAGACACTCCTAACCTAGGATCTGACCCCAAAACAAGCAGATGTAACATTCTCAGATGCTGTGAGGTTCTGGCAACCATTTAACCTCACAACTTTATTTGAATAGCACAATGCCCCCAGAATAGCAGACATTCATTTACTGGTACTTTTTCTGTGTTGCTTTGAGGTCCCACATGGATGTGGGATCCACTTTTGGAGTGGGTCCAAAGACTGTAATGAGTTTTCCTCTGCATTCTCATTGCCCCCACCCACCACATGAGGGCTCAGAGTAGAAATGACATTGAAGCCAGCACCCCCTCCTCCACTCCAGAAAAACACTGGCCACAGCATATGCTAGATAAATGAGGAGAACCTCTGGCACTTCTTGGTCAGATATTTACATGTATGTAAAAAAAGAACTTGTGAAGAAAATGTAAATATAAGGTAGACCACCAGTGGGCTAAAGAAAGAACTGCAGTCTGAGAAACCTGAATTCTAGCTGTGCTTTAATTCTACATTCTCTTTGTTTCAAGGAAAATTCCTTATTATCTTAGTGGCTCAGTTACCACCTTCATAAGGAGAATGGATGTTCTTAGTCACTGTTGAGAATAATGAATTGGTCTAGAAATGCAAAAGCAGAAAGAGAGCTATAGGGAGTAGAGAGAATAAAGACAATCTAACAAATGCTTAAAATCTAGCTCCCTGTTAAATACAAGATAACAGCCCCCAGGAAAGTCACATGTGTATAGTTCCCAGGCACGATTGAGAACCAACTTCCTCACGAAGGAATTTGTTTGAAGGGCTGGGAGGCTTGCCAGCAAGCCCATCAGTTCATTCATATTTGCATGTTAGTTGTCTGTGACAAGCTTTTTAGTAAACACATTATCTAGTCTGTCACTTTAGGGAATCCACTTCTTCCTTCTGTCCACCAGTCTTCTCTTACAAGAAGAGGCTCTAGGCTATCTGCTCCAGTGTGTGTTTTTTCCTTCTATTTGGGGTATGAATTTTTATTCTCTCAATGGTTTGCATTCCCCCTGGCAAAGACACATCACCATGTGGGCACAGAAATGGATATGCCAATGCATACAGAAAATCACTCCAATTAATAAAGTATAGCCTATAATTTGCCTTTTTAACTTTCCTTCCTTCTACAGAGAGATCCTTGGATCTCTTTTATCCATAAAACTGACCATTACCCCTCCCTCCCCAAAAAATATTGGAGAAAAAATTTTATTGTTCAATGTTGAGATCTTTGAGATGAGAGATACCATTGGAATATGAACTATAGACCTAAAACAATTTGCTTTAAATAATATCTATTATTATTATTGCTAAATACATTAGATTAGAGGACAGATTTTTGAAACTCCATTGGCAGACCCAAAATATTCCTGCCAGGTGATATTCTTTTGTGAAATATATTTTTATCTTGTCAAGAGAAATTCAGTCTAGTTCACATTGGCTTTTATTTCACAGGAAATACAAACAATAACTATGAAATCTTATTTATGTAAGTTATGATCATTTTGTCTCCCTATATCCCCTTTATAACCATGAAATTTTGTGCAATATATGGTTTCATGCTTTTTTCTTTTCAGTGCCTTATAGTTCACTGTATTTCTTTGTTTGGGTGCCAAGGAGTCAGGACTGGAGTTGTACAATAAGAACAAAATGATTTCATGAGTTTTTCCTCTCTTTTTAAAGAAATAGGTCACAAAGAGTTGGGGGTATAGTATTACAAATGTGGTAAGTGTCAAAACTATTTCACTACCCAACTACCTCTCAGAATTCAATCTTTCATGCTAACACCGACAACAATTTGTATTTAAAGTTCATTAAAGGTCCGTATATGGTTTGCCATTTAGTGTGATGGAGTCCTACACTAGACATGGAGCTGTGGCAATTGTGCCTTACCTGTCACCTCCCACTATTGTAAATGTTGACTTTTCTTTGGATTGAGAGTACTATGAACTATTCTAGAATTTCCTTTTTTCCTACACATCTAGATAGAGACAAGCAAATCTTAACACTTATTTGTTAACAAACATTTTAACAAAGATAAACACTCACTGGGCCTTTAAACTGTTCAAAACACAAATAGAATGTTCTAAACTATATTATTAAACAATAGAATTCATACTTAGACTTTGGTCACCCTTAATATTTCTTTAGGCAAATCACTTAATCTTTTTTTTTGTTTTTTGGTACCGGGGATCAAACTTGGGATCTTGCGCTTACAAGGCAGGCACCGGAACCACTGAACTAAATCCCCGGCCCCACACTTAATCTTTTAATACCTCGCATTTTTAGTTTCTGAAAAAATGACAAGAACATAGAATTTATGCTTGAAATAGCTTTTTTAAATGTCCATATGAGATATAACAAATATACTATCAAGTTATTCTTTAGCCTTTTAGAATGATTACATCATTTGATTAGTTCAGTTCCTTTACTACTAAATGTGTATATAGGAAAATGTACATTTTTAAGTAGGAAAGCTAATTGGAGGAAATTTACCATTTTAATACTTTCAAACTATCTGTGAAGTTAATTCACCATTTTGTCAGCATCCTACCGATATCTTTTAAAGGATTCTACTGGGTGTCTTAAATATCAGTGAAATCCACAGCCAGCTATTATTTCAGAAAAGTGCACTTCATCCTGCTCTTTCCAAAAAGCCAATAGGAAAGTTCTGGCACCAAATGGTGGTTGAATCGCTTCCAGGTCTCCTGCAAGTTTCCTTGCAGACTGAGCAAGTGTGTGACCTCAATCTCTCCTTTGTCTGTTTTGTCTGCTTTTTGCTTAGCTCTTTAAATTCTGACACAGTCAGTAGTTAACCTACATCAAGACCCCAAATTTTGTTCTAGATGAGGAGCTATATGAATGTGGACACACAGGCTGGTGGCGGCAGCTTCTGCAGATAATATGTGGATGATTAAGAGCTCCTGTGATTTTATTTGGCCTGATTCTTAGACCCTCCACATGCAAAAGTCTCTTTCATATCTAAATTCTCTCCCTGCACAGGGGAGGCAGGCTGCAGGGAGAGGTCAAGCAGAGGGAAAGTGCTTCTTAAAAAGGATATTTGCAATCTAAAAATTGGTGAAATTATCCCATAAAATGCCTTTACTTAGAAAAAATTCTCTCCCACTAATTACAGAAGGTTCATTTATGTCACTGCACTCCACAGTTTGTGTAGATGTATTCACATAAACAAATAAATATGTTCAAATATGTATTTATAACTTTTTAAAAGTGGAAAGCCCAGAGTATTACGCGTTCTTCTAGTTTTACGGTACCAATGCCCCACAAGGCATCTGCAATGACATCCACAAAAATCTAAATGGCACGTGGCTGCATTTTTTCCTTCTTCAAAAATGCCGAGGTCAGAGTTGAAGAAGCTTTTCTTAGGCTGCAACATCATGGCTATTTAAAGAAGCTGCACTGTAAAGAATGAAGGCTGCCTTTCCACATCTAGATATAGGATGGAACCCATGAACTTGGCAGTCCCAAGGAATGCCATGCCTGGACAGCACCCACCAGCTGATGAGGGCAGGAGGCTAAACCCTTCCTGAGACTGCATGTCCTGGGGCAGAGTTCCATCAGGGTCCTTAGTAGCAAGCACTTCTTTACCCTGTAGAAGGTGGTCTAGGGCTTCAGTGTGTGAGCAAGGACACCAGGACTGGCATGCACTTGGGGCCTAGATTCGTTTCAGAGATGAACACCCACTCACAGGATGCAAGCCCCTGCACACCTCAGTGTGCAAGGTGAGGTCTGTACTGCCTACCATGCATCCCTCAGAACTGCTTCCTCTGGCTTGCCTTTGGGGCCACTTCCCTTACTCCTGCTTTTTGACAGTATCACACTGAATGGCTTTCCTTTTACTCCTAAACTGTGGCTTTTATTAAAAAAATTTTTTTAATTTAGAAATTACAGCTAGTAAAGACTTGTCTAGTCTCAGCAGGAATGCTCCCCATAGAATATCTTCTTTAGTTCTTAAGACAAATCACAGTGTATCAGTGTTTTGGTAAAAAGCCACCCTCAACCCACTGCTGTGCCAACACTCGGCACATATCTGCCCGCCTGGCCCCTTCGGAATGTGTAGGGGCATGCTGCAACCAACCTGGTAACCTTGACTCTGAGTGGCAAAGATAATCCTGACCTTCGTCTGAGAGGACCTGGAACCTTAAGCAAGAGGGCAGAGTCTACGTGACTAAAACATACCAACTTCCTCTTTCATAAGTCATCACATGATGAGCTACAATTACAATTCCTGCCTTGTCTCTTCGAATTGCAGACGCATTGCCTCACCCTGGAAACCGTGCTCCTGTGTGGAGGAGGTGGCTCTAACTGCTGCAGCAGCGGCTCTGGCTGGAATCCAACTACAGTCTGCTCTGAGAGGGAGGGCAGTGGGTGAGAGACAAAAACAAAGCTATGTTTACTTAGCATACATCGATAAAGCTGCTTCAGAGCTACATGAAAGGCTAGGCAGCATGAAAGACTTTTGATACAATATAAGGAATTGCTGCCCCAGATCCAGGGCCTGCCTTATCCCCCTGAATCCTTTTATGGCAAGGGAGCCCAGGGCTAAAACTGCCTTTCCATTTTCCAACAGGCATTTCAGGAGGGAAGTGCCAACAGTCAGTTTCGACATTAGGCTGGCAGTGTGAAGTAAAAAGGAAATGCTCTTCTTTTGGAGAAACAAAGCTCTGTTCTATAAAGATCCTTAGTGTCTCTCAGAGCACACACTGTCTTTCAGAATTCTATTTTGGGATGAAGTGGCAGGCTCTCCCTTGAGGGCATCCAGTGCCTGCTCCCAGGTAAATGAATATAATTAGGCCATGGCTCTCATGGTGAGTTGTATTTTCTTTTAATATGTTCCAGTTCTTGCTTAGTGGGGCCATCTCTCGGGGGCATTGAACTGGCTCATCCCTCTGCAGCAAAAAGACTGGTCGGCTTCGCCCCCTTTTGCCCAGTGACCAGATGGGTGAAGTCATGTGCTGGAATGAATGGCACAGGGCCTTGGAGGGGAGTGACCAGCAGCACAGGTCCTGGAAGAGAGGCTGGGAGTGCCCAAGCTCATTGGCACCAGCTGCCAGTAGGCTCCATTCTCCCTGCTTGGGGAGGATGAGGCAGAATTGCAATTGCAGGACAAGACTACAGACAGATGGGGAGCTCCTGGCAGCAGCCGTACCCTCTCTGGAAACTCCCAGAAGACATTCAAGGTTGGCCTGTGAACACACACACTCGGGCCCTGTGTTAACGTTTCCTGTGCCTTTTCGAACAGGTTTTTTCGCGTGCTCTAAGCAGCTTCCTCCACTGTTTCTCTAACAGGCGTGTTTCCTCTTGCGGTTAATCCTTTGAAGCAACCTGGTATTTTCAATAGCAGCAACTGGAGAGAAACGTCAGCAGGATTTTTTTTCCCCCTCTCCACCTACCAATCCAGTTGTAGGAACGATAATATAATTAGTACCCTGTTCTTCCCACACTTAACCAGATCATTCCAGTTTAAGGGAGAGGAGTGGGCTTGTGTTCCCAACAAAAGCAGCTCCAGGGCCCGTCCTACGGAGCGGAAGTGTGAGAGTCCCATTTGAGAGCGACCAGCCCCAGGCATCCGCAGCTCCCCCTGTGGGTGAAAGAAGGGATCTCGGTGCTCACTCCGGTCTGAGCAGTCTGTGGTGTCCCCGCAGCAAACGGGCCTGCGCCCATCTGGCTAAGCCAGGCTGGGCAGCAGAGGGCCCAGGCCGATGGCTGAGGGACCCCACGCGCGCGACGACCTGGGGAGACGATCAGGTCTCGCCTTCGCCTCCG
>NW_004624775.1:15470562-15485047 GCF_000247695.1 Heterocephalus glaber | reverse complement strand
TCCGCGGCCAGTCTTCGCCCCGGTGTGGAGGCCTGCCGCGCCCCCGCCGGCTCTCGCGCTCCTTGCGCCCCGCGCGCGCCGCCTGCCCGCGGCCACCGCCTCTGCGCGGGTTCTGCCGCCGCCGCTGCCACCGGTCGGGGAGACGCGGGCTTGGGGCGCGCGGCGGGTGCGCGGGGTGCAGGCGGGGGGCGGCAGCGCCCCCCCCTCGCGCCCCTCGGGCGACATGGCTGCGGCCGTGGCGGTGGCGGCCGCGTCCCGGCGGCAGTCGTGCTACCTGTGTGATCTGCCTCGCATGCCCTGGGCCATGCTCTGGGACTTTACTGAGCCCGTGTGCCGTGGCTGCGTCAACTACGAGGGCGCCGACCGCGTGGAGCTGGTGATCGAGACAGCGCGGCAGCTGAAGCGAGCGCACGGCTGCGTCCCTGAGGGCCGCTCCCCGCCCGGCGCTGCACCTCCCGCCGCCGCCAAGCCGCCGCCGCTGTCTTCGGCCAAGGACCTGCTACTGCCCCCGCCGCCTGCGCCCGAGGCTGCCCCGCGTGCGCCGCAGGCCCTAGAGCGCTTCCCGCGCCTGGGCGCTGACCTCGCGAGCCGCGCATCCGCCAACGGGATTCTGGTGCCCAACGGCTTCTCAAAGCTGGAGGAGCCGCCCGAGCTGAACCGGCAGAGCCCCACCGCGCGGCGCGCTCACGCCGTGCCGCCTACCCTCGTGCCGCTCGTAAACGGCTCGGCTGCGCCGCTGCCAGCCGCGCTCGGCCTGGGCGCCCGCGCGGCCGCGCTAGCTGCCGCGCCATCCGCCGCCGAGCTGGGTGCGCACAAGCGGCCGGCCTCCGTGTGCGGCAGCGCGTCCACCGAGCACGAGTCCCGCGACACTGCCAAGGAGAAACCGCCCCCGCCAACCGCGCACCGGGGCCCTGCAGATGGCCTGGCAAGCGCGGCAGGGGCCGCAGAGCTGGGCGCCGAGGGTGCGGGCAAAGGGCGCGGCGGGCCCGCAGAGCAGGACTGGGTCAACAGGCCCAAGACCGTGCGCGACACGCTGCTGGCCTTGCACCAGCACGGCCATTCGGGGCCCTTCGAGAGCAAGTTCAAGAAGGAGCCGGCCCTGACTGCAGGCAGGTTGTTGGGTTTCGAGGCCAGCGGGGCCAACGGGTCTAAAGCAGGTAGGGGCGGCTGTGGAGCGAACGAGGGGTGAGAAGAGGGGTGCGAGGTGCTGGGGGAGGGGGTTCTGCCCTTGCCTGCCCAGAAACGACAGACTCCCCACTTCCTGATGTGCCTCAGGCCAGGCGGAACCCAGGCTTGATGGCAACGTGTTCCATTGCTGAAGCAGCACAACAGGAATGAGTCAGAGCGCTGAGAGGCCCTGACGCGGGGCTTTCCTTTCCCAGCACATTCTTGGATGGGAGCACGAGGGCACCAGTCACCTTTTAACCTGTCCCGGACGGTAGCAAGTCACATGCTTGCAGCTGAGGCCAGGTTACAGGCATGCCAGTCCAGAAGCAGAGGCCTTTTTCTGAGACTTAGTCTCCTTTTAAATTGGTATTTGGCCCCGTAGCCCCAAAGTGTTTGGAGCTGCACGTAGAACTTCAGTGTGTTCTGTTGGAGAGTAGACATTATCTAATAAGTTTTGGATCATATTAATAAGACGTCTCTTTCAGTGAGCCTTAGTTTATCCCCCATTTTTCTTTCCATTTCTTTGTTTTTACAGTTGCAAGAACAGCAAGGAAAAGGAAGCCTTCTCCAGAACCAGAGGCTGAAGTCGGGCCCCCCAAGATCAATGGAGAGGCCCAGCCTTGGCTGTCCACCTCCACAGAAGGGCTTAAGATCCCCTTGACCCCCACGTCCTCTTTTGTGTCTCCACCACCACCCACTGCCTCACCTCATTCCAACCGGACCACACCGCCTGAAGCGGCCCAGAACGGCCAGTCCCCTATGGCAGCCCTGATCTTAGTGGCAGACAATGCAGGAGGCAGTCATGCCTCGAAAGATGCCAACCAGGTTCACTCCACCACCAGGAGGAATAGCAGCAGTCCACCCTCTCCGTCCTCTATGAACCAAAGAAGGCTCGGCCCCAGAGAGGTGGGGGTCCAGGGCGCCGGCAGCACTGGAGGACTGGAGCCGGTGCACCCACCCAGCCTCCCGGACTCCTCCCTGGCCACCAGCGCCCCCCTGTGCTGCACCCTGTGTCATGAGCGGTTGGAGGACACCCACTTTGTGCAGTGCCCCTCCGTCCCTTCGCACAAGTTCTGCTTCCCTTGCTCCAGACAAAGCATCAAACAGCAGGGAGCTAGTGGAGAGGTCTATTGTCCCAGTGGGGAGAAATGCCCTCTGGTGGGCTCCAATGTCCCCTGGGCCTTTATGCAAGGGGAGATTGCAACCATCCTTGCTGGAGATGTGAAAGTGAAAAAGGAGAGAGACTCGTGACTTTCCCAGTTTCAGAAAAGCCCAATGATTACCCTTATCTAAAACTGCTTGAATTGTATATATATCTCCATATATATATATATCTCCAAGACAAGGGAAATGTAGACTTCATAAACATGGCTGTATAATTTTGATTTTTTTTTTAATACATTGTGTTTCTATATTTTTTGACGACAAAAGGTATGTACTTATAAAGGCATTTTCTTCTTTTGTTAACGTTATTAGCATATCTTTGTGCTTTATTATCCTGGTGACAGTTACCGTTCTTTGTAGGCTGTGACTTGGCTGCTTTTTTAGAGCACTTGGCAAATCAGAAATGCTTCTAGCCGTATTTGTATGCACTTATTTTAAAAAGAAAAAAAAGCCAAATACATTTTCTGACGTTGTAAGATTGCCTTACTGTCTGTTATTCTTTATTACTGGCCCCTTTCTGAGGCTAGAGGCCAGTTGGTGGAGAAGGAAAGGAAATAAGTGAAAGGGGTGCTATTGTCAAGTGGGAAATATCACCAAGTTTACCCCAATATATGTCTCCTGGAGGAGTAGGGAAATATGTTTTGAATCTCTATTTTGTTCTTAAAAGTTCAGTTCTTGGGATACGGACTGAGGTGCTGCTCAGAGATTTTCCGAATTGTATGGTTTGGGGGGGTGGTATTTTTAAAACAAAGTTGACCGCTGTTCACTGTCCACGTGATCAGTTGTAAGATTACGATGCTGCATGCTAGTTGGTTACATAATACACAATTCAAGCAATGGAGGCGGTTTCGAGGGGTGGTGATGTGTACAAGATGGCACTGCCATCTTGGAGCGGAGCCGGGCTCCACAGCGCCCCTTCATCTCTCGGAACACCCCAGACCTCTGTCGTTGCTGTCATGTCTTCTGACGAATGGCAAGAAAAGTTGCAGTCTAGGTGAACTTGGAGATCGTGGGACTGGTTCTGTTCGTTTTGTGTTGTGTTTTGTTTTTATCATTTACCTGTAGTGCTATTGCTGTTGATGCTATCATCTACACCCTGTTTCAGTAAGTGCTAAATACAGTATGGTACAATGACAGTAACAGCTGCGGGTGATGCCAGGGCTGCCTGTAGCAGCATATCGGTGACTGCCCAAGTGTGGGTGGAGGAAACCTGTAATTTCCTCCTTACATGTGTTTGAAATACCAAGTAAATAATACTGTTCTGGAAAAAAAATGATAAACTAGTGAAAATTTTAAAATTAAGTGTTTTACATAATAGGCCCCACCTAAAAGTATTTTTAGAAGCCTTTTGTAAATTAATTTCTTTTGATCACTATTTTGCATCAGTAAAACGATTTTTTTTAACCATTAAATCATCAGTTGTTAGAAATAGTTGTCTTACAGTGATACTGGTTTTTCTTTTGTGCTGTTATGATTTAACATTGACAGGAACACTTTTAAATCTTATGTTCAGGTGTTTGTAACTTGGCCTTGTAATTAGGCTGAATCATGGCTTCTAGGTCTACTGCAATGAGTGTATTGTTCACAGCCTAGCTTTTATTTTAATTTGAAAAATATAGATTATTACCACTTTTGGGTTCTTTTAATTATGTGTTTGTCTTTTTTAAAAAATTGCTCAAAATGTTTTTTAGTGGTCAAGTTACTAACACTTGAAATCAGATACTGCACCAAATACAGTAATTTTTTGTAGTGTTTTAAATGAGTGCACCTATTACCAGTGCTGTGCGAATTCATGTTACCAGTCATTGTTATATTGCAAGCAGACTTGCATGATTAACCAGCTTGTCATTACACTTTTTTTTTAATTGGACTATGTATGACTCAGATCAGACTGGTCTCTTGGGCGAATGTGCACATGCAGAAACAGTCAGTTTTACATGCCCATAAAGATATTTGTGAAGAATTCAGCTGTTATGATCTGTTGTATAAATGTGTTTCTAGGCACTTTATTATAAACTGGAATTTGACCTCCTAGATGTTACAACCTGATCAGTCATTTGACCTAATTTGTGGTGGCTATCTGTAGGTTTTATAATCTTAACACAGATAAGCTCTCCAGAAAGATTAATAACCATCCTGCTGTAGTAGAGAAGCCTATCCAGCTGTGGAAAGACAACCTGTGGTTTCTCTGTGCTGGTGAAGAAGGGAGAATTTGAATAGCTTTAAAGGGCTGCATATTTGAGGTTCCTGCTATTAAAAAATTAGGTTTGCATGAGTCTGATTGGCCCTTGGGTGGTCTTTGGGGAAGGCCTGTAGCTGGATGGAGAGAGTGGATCTGGGTTCTTTTTCTGGCGTTCTCTTAAATTAAAAAGTTAACACTGGGATGTGGGTTTGATCCTTCGTTGGACCTGATGACAGTGCAGGGATTCTCCACAGCTGGATAGAAAGCAACTTACTGTACATGGGCAGTATCAGATTTCAGATCCTAATATTTCAGCTGTGCTTTTAATACTCAGAATATTAGGGGATGGGGTGTTGAAGTTTCCCTTTTTTGCTTTAACAATTTATAGAATTTAGCAGATGTACTGTCTTTCATGTGGCCTCACATTTAAAGTTACGAGAGCATACACATGGTTTACAACTTTTACTATATACCTTTCCTTGGCCACCAAGTATTTTAAAAGTGTGCCACCCTTTAACCTTTACTTTTTTTTAAGTTGAAGGTGATACTTTTTCTATATATGATGAAACTCATGTCAACTGAAGTAAGTGTAATCTCAGATATCAACATTATATTTTAAAATCATGCTATGGAAATATCACCTACATTCTGTCATTTGTCAGATTTACAGTACCTTTTTTTCTTTTAACTTTTAGCATTAAATAAAAATAAAATTGGGAGCACTGAACATTTTCTGAGGCCTTTTTTAATTTTTTAAATAAGCATAGGATGGCTTCGTGTTGCTAATGACAGTGTGACTAAGGGATGTGTGGATTTGGGGCCGGGTTTGACCAGAGCTGCAGAGCAACAGGAGATAAAAGATAAGGAACAAAAGGTCACTGATCGTAGAAGAAAGAAATGCTAGAGACTGGGGCAAGGGCAACTGGATAGGGGACACAGATAAGAAAAGAGCTGATTTGGAGTGCAGCTGGAATGCACTTGTTTATTTGCAGCTAACAGTAGAGCCAGCCATTCTGCTGTGGTGGATTGGAAGGAGAAGATAGTGACGACATTGAAAAGACTGTCAAGACCTGGAGCTGCTCTCCGGAAAGCTTTGGAATAAAACAGCCATGTTGGGCCCTAAGAAATGGACTGAAGACAAAAGAAAAATGGGGGGGGTGGAGATTTACACTTGGGAAACAGGAGCTAAATTTACAAGTCAGCTTTGTTGATATCCTGAAACCTAAATTTATAAACAGATAAAATGTAGAAAGCCCTGAGATGCATTTTAAAACTACTGTCTGCTATCCCATTGTGAGAAATTTCCTGAATGTTGCAGTTTTTACTCTTTATCGATCAATGGTTTGGCAGACTTCTCTGTGAAAGGAAGTTGTGAAACTTTTTTCGTAGAGTTTGAGGCTAGGATATACACCGACTTACTAATGTTTTAAATTAAACATCGACAGTGAATGTGTAGTCAAATACATTTTGGGGGGGAATGGTCCAGGAAGTAGGGGGGCCTAGACCACTATATATATTTTAATAACTTTTACCTTATTAGCAGCCCACCTATTGCACTTTTTAAGAAACCATGTTCATAAGTTATAAATTACATGACATGACCATTTAATAAGTTAAAAACTGGCTAAATTCATCAGTTTTTGTTCTCTAAAAATGCTAAATTTTATTTGTAGTTTACCTCACAGAAGTCATTTTTTAAAATTTCAAAAAGCTCCTCCCAAAGATAAACTTTACTGGTTACATTCAGTTTTCAGTTAAAAACAAATCAGACTCTTGATGTGGCAGATGTCTTTGTTTATTTCCCAAAGGGAAGAAAAAGTTAAAAGGAAAATCTGGAACCCTTTTTAGTTCCTAGACTTTCAGTTCTTTCTTACTCAGAGTTGCTTCACAAGATTTATAGATAGTTTTATTCAGTTTAGTGAAGAGCAAAATATTTGTCTTCCTGATTCCTAAGTGTGTACGTGGAATCATTCAGAAAAATGTTCAGTTGTGTGTAGGCCACCAGAAACCCTGAGTCACCCTCATTTGCTTGCCTTTTGCTCATAGGAACAGTGTGAGACACTCCTTCACTTGGTCACAGACCAAGGTCAGATGTGCCAGTGGATGGAGCACATACTTACCCACTTCATCTTGCAGGGTTCTAGACGTGGGGGTGCCAAAGGAGTTAATTCTGTAAGTGCCATTGTGTTGGCTTCTAGTCCAGCAGTACTATTACTGTTAAATTCAGATTATGGGTGTAATTTATGTTACCAGTTGTCTACAGCCCTTTTTGCTCTGTGGACAGCTTGCCTCTTCCTCAGTATCCCAGAATCCTACCCTATAATGTGAAAGGCACAAAAATTGACACAAAATTTATAAATTGTTAAGAGGCTGGAAGATGGACAGATGGCCGGGTTTATGGATTATCCATGGATTTCTCTATTAAGCCCCAGATAAATTCATAATTAGGGATATTCATACTACCCCTATTTAACATTAAGAAATTCACTTAGGGGCTAGGGATGCACCTCAGTAGTAGAACATGTGCCTAGCATATGAGGGGCTATGGGTTTGATTTCCAAGACAAGAAAAAAGAGAAATTCTACTAAACATAACTGTTTCATCCCATTAGTTGGCACCTCCTCGCTCCCCATGTCAATATAATTTAACCTAAAATGCTTGATTGACAACAGCTTTGCTTTTTAAATTCAGGGTGTAGTTTTTTTTTTAAGATTACAGAATATGAAATCTGTATTTGCACTGGTTTTTATTATAGAACATTGTGCACTTCTGGTATAGCACTGATCACATAAAATGATGCATACAACCCCGCAGTAAAGGTGTTTTAGGTCAAAAAGCTGTACTATAGGCAAATTATTTAGACTCATTAAGACACTGTACCTTAATAACTATTATTATTTTGAAAAACAATTGGGTAAAATTTATTAGAATAACCCTGTTACACTGGTATAAAGTTTCTGCTATAATACAATCTTAAATGTTTCTTTGAAAAATGTAGAGTGGCCCTTTACAACTCACACAGTGTTCAAAAATCATAGAATAACAAGTCTTAAGCGCAAGTAAAATTTATCACAACATCAACTATAAAAAGCTTCCAGGAAATATTTTCCTTCAAGGTCAGACAATCTTGAGCCTACAGGATTTCTGGATTGAAATGAGAGCAGCGGTGCTCTAGTAGTTCTCCTTTGAATGAGCTTTGGAAGCCAGATTGCATAATCTAAGTATCCTCCAGCAGCTCAGCAGAAGCTCTTGATGCCAAGATAAGACATCCTGTATAGGGTAATAATGTCACATTTGAATATTTGTAAATACAGTTTGCATTGGGGGAAAATGAACTATGTTACATAATCTGTAGATCCCATCACTTAACCACTTTTGCTTAGCAATTAGTATTTCTAAGTGTATCATCAACATCAGTTAATGAAGGGACAGGCATCAGGCATGACATGAATCAGGTTTTGAGTACTCCAGGCAGGTAACATCCTTATCAGGTAAATATTCAGGTCACTGCAAATTCCTTTGCCATTTAGAAAATATCAATTCAAATAGGATATTTTGAACTGTATGTGGCTATAGGGGGCACAAAACTAGAAACAGCATTGCAGCAGAACTGAGTCTCAGTTTAATAATATATGGAAAGAGTTTAAAAAGTGAACCTCAAATTACTGAGCTTTACCGCCTTTTTTTTTTTTTTTTTTGCCATTGTAAGAATTCTGGAGAAAACAAATATGTCCTTTGAACAAGGATTGTGAGTTAGAGTAAATCAGAACTTCTTAAACACAGCTCAGGGCAGGACCTGCCACGTCCTCCATCCTGCAAGACTTAAGACTATAGTGTAAGCTACGAAACAGGAAAAGGCTGCTGGGGCCTTTTACCAGGCTGAAACCTGTTACCCTCATTTTGTTATTTCTGCTGCAAACAGCAATTCAATTAGCCTTTTGGGTGGTAAAAGGTAAAGATTTATTGTACCCCATATACAACTGAAATCAATTTCACAGGAGGTCACAGTCATTAGGGAAGTTTTGGAATACTGTTCTCCTAATAAGCACCATATGGGTTGTCACTGTTATTATTTAACACCTACAAGCAGGCGCCTCGTTCCAGGCTTTAAGCAGAGGCGAGTCCAGGCCCCAACTTTAGGTTACTGATGTCAAAGCCACACGTAGGAAGGGCCAGTGTGGCTAAGGGGGCATAGCCACAAGTTAGCCACGTGCCGGTTTTCTTCACGGAGTATGCAGAGCATCCTCGAGGCTAAAAAATCACTCGGAGAACTGAGTCTCTTCCCTACAACTTCCATCTGGAACTGCACTAGGATTCTGTCCTAGGAACTCAGACCTGAAGCCTGAAGAGCTCTTGAACAATGGATGCGGGGCGCCAGGTGCGCACAGACCACCACCCCCGGCTGCCGTGCGCCCTGGTCTGCACACAAGTCCCGGGACCCGTGGAAACATGGGGACCCGGTCAGCATGGGCAAACTGTAGCTTTCTCTTTTTCTTTTTTAAAACTGCAACGCTCAGAAATACCTTTTTAAAAAGGAAGACAGCCTCCAATTCCCCTCCAGGAGAGGAAGGAACCAAAGGATCGCACCACCACCACCCCTACCTCCCATCCCGCCTACCCCCGGCCGCCACTAGAGGCCTAGAGGGAGCCCACAGACCGCCTTCGCCCACGGAGGGACCCCGACTCGGGCCCGGGTTTTCCCATTCCAGACTTTTCCCGCGGCCCACAGCAGCGCGGCCCTGGCGCGCACCTAGAGCAGCAAGACCCCGCCTAGGACGCGGGAGACCTGGGACGCCGCGCGCCCCCTGTCCGCGCGCCCCCCGCCAGCTGCAGCGCTATAATTAGCGACCGAGGCCCGCTGTGGCCGCCCCGCGGAGGAATGTGTGCGCGCGGACCCGACACCGCCGCCGCGCGCTGCACCAAATAAAGTCAAAGGCCTGGCTCCTGCGGACCGCAGCGGGGAGCACGCCCTCCGGGCCCGGAAAAGATCACACGCGCGGCTGTAGCCCCGGGCGGCCGCCCGCCAGTCCCTGGCGCGCGCCAAGCTGGCCCAGCTGGGTGTATTTGCTAAACTGGAGATGGCGCATGACAAGAACTGCCCCAAATGTCACTCCTCTTTTGGAAATCATGATGCCGCGCTTTTTTCCCCTCTTTCCTTAAAGGCTGTAGCTATAATAAGCCAAATGTTCCATGCTGGTGGAGTAAACACGCATGTTTAAGGGGCATCTGTGTTAGCAGAGGGCACTCGCGCACAGAGGTGTGTTACCTAGTGTATTTATGGAGCAAACCTCAGGACTTGGCGCTGTGGGAACTACCGAGTCAAAGTGCTGTGACAGCTTCACAGAAGGTGACTTTGTGTCAGGAAACTTATTTCAATTAGAAAGAAAGGCGTTTCCCTGATCATAGTACTCCCGGGCGCTTGAGGTACCACCAACTTCTAACTTGTATTAGTTATTGAATTGAATTACTCTTCAATAATAGAAAGAGCGGATGTGACTCTCGTGGCTTTTGTGTGTGAGTTTTTTATGGGGTTTGTTTGTTGTTTTTATCACCACCACCACCACCCCCATTGAGCACTGAACCCAAGACTTTTGCACTACATCCCTACCCTAGCTCCCTCTTTTTTTTTTTTTTCTTTTTTAAGACAGGGATTCACTAAGTTATCCAGGCTGGGCTCGAATTTGCCTCTTGTTTTTTAAAATGACATTATATGGGTTGGAGTGTAGCTCAGTGGTAGAGCTAGAATGCTTGCCTGTGCATAGGAGCCCCTGGCTTCGATCCTCAGCACCAAAACAACAAATGACATTTATATATCACCAGGCTTGGAGTGGAGGGTGGCTATCAGAAACAAGGGCCCACTGAGTGTTGTAGGGTAGTTTGGGTCATTGAGTGACTGCAGTAGATGGATGGGAGTAGGGTGTAAGGATTTTGCCCAAATGCTCTCTGCACCAGTGTATTTTTCTTCCCTGATAATAGGCACAAAATCTGTGTTAGAAGCTTGTGTTGGAAATCATACAAAAGAGTCTACTACTCATATATTTTATCAAGGAACCTGGAAGCATGGGACACAGTTTGTGGAAGGTTCTTCTGTTCTTGCAGCAGCAATGCATTCCCAGTGGCTCTGCTCCTTCATTCACCTAGACCTCAGACCAAGCAGTGCCCCGAGATGCAAGTCCAGGGCCTTGTGAAGGCACCCTCAGAATTATCCACTTCTGGCCCAGCTACAGTAAGGCACTGAAGTAAGGGCCAGGAAATCTTCATATGTTCTTGGACCTGGTATGGCCTCTCAGGTAACCCAGTTAATGTCTGTGTCTCCCAATGATTAAAAAAAAAAAAAAAAGGAAAGGAAAAGAGAAAAGATGTTCCTGCCTCAAAAGGGTTAAGAAATCAGACTGGGTGATCTCTGGGACAGGGTTCTGAATTTTCATGCAACAACCACAAGCAACAGAGCACTGTATGTGCCATAAGTTATCATCAAGTAACTGACACTAACATGGACTGGTCTTTATTATCTGGAAGAGGGTAACAGCAAATTGCTGGGAAACACTGGAGAGAAGGGCTCCCCCTGCTGTCCTCCCGGAAGATGGGCTGACTAGAGGCCACAGTTTTGGGCATCCACCGGGTGCAGAAGATTTGGGCCGTTGGGGTCAATGCCAGAGAATTTGTCAAGTTCATCACCTTGAGATATGTGTAATTTTATTGGAAGTGAAATAAAAGTATAGCTGACAAATAAAAGATGATTATTTCTCTTAAAACACTTCAGATTGAGGTACAGAAAAGTCAGCCTACTTTCAACCACCTAAATGGTCTACCTCAGTCCATTTATGACCATAAGAACAAGGATGGTATTTGTGTGGCCCACTTGGGGAGCTGGGAATCTGTTTGAATATATTGCTTTTTTTTGTTTTTTGTTTTTTTTGAGATAGGGCTTGAGCTGTCTCAAAGGTTGGCCTTGGACTTGGGATCCTTCTGCCTCAGCCTCCCTAGCATTGGGATTACAGGTGTGTGCCATGATGCCTAGCTTCTGTATTGCATTTATTAAAGATTTTAAATAACTAATAAAAATGTATAGTGTGGGGGGAAAAGAACATATCTGTTGAGTTTTGACCTCAGTGAACATATTGTGTTTGTAAAAGCCATTTCATTTTCTTATAAATCACAGCTCTTTGCATAGGAACCAATGGATCTATAAGCCTTCAGAGGTCATGAAGAGTTGGGTTTGTCAACCACAGATTTATAGCGCAAGAAGGAGTTTATTTAAGGTCTTCAACCCCTGAACAAACGTAGCACAGGTAAAACATGAGTCTGTTTTCCACTGTTACAGCAAAATACCTGAAGCTGTGTACTTTGTAAAGAAAAGCTATTTAGCTCACCAATTTAGAGGCTAAAGATCTAAAATCAGGAAGCCTCTTGCATTTGGCCTCTGGTGAGGCCCTTCCTTGGCTGCATCACACAATGGCTAATGGCATCATAGCAGATGGCCAAAATGTGTGTGAGACAGAGAAGGTCACATGTGAAACAGGAAACCAAAAGGAGACCCAGGCTGCTCTTTCATAACAACAATGTGCTCTCATGAGAAAAACCAACTCATGCTGTGAGACCAGCATTGATCCTTTCCAACGTGTGACCATTAATCCTGACATGGCAATTTGACTGGATTGAAAAATGCCTAGCAGATTAGTAACACACAGGTCTGGGTGTGTCTGTGGAGGTGATTGGCAGGTAGGCCAGCAAACTGGGTGGTAACAGCCAATAGGCTCATAGCCTGGTCAGAAGAAAAAGGGAAAGAAGGAAGTTCATCCATTTTTGAAGAGCTCCAGTCTTCTTGAGCAAGTGTAGCCTTTCCTGCTATTGTCTCCAGTTTCTTCAGCCTTCCAACACAGACTCACACTAGTGACTCTCCAGCGAGCCTTCAGGACTTCGACTTTAGACTGGTGCTGTATCCTTGATTCCTCTTGTTCTGTGGCTTCCATCTTCTTCAGCTGAGCAGCGACTGGATTGTCTCAATCTCCAGCACATAGATGATTATCATGGATTCTTCCACTTCTGATCTCACAGATGGCCATTGTGGATTCTCCCCACTTCTGATGCTATAAGCCCACCTAATAAATTCCCTTGTATATGATACATGTATTTTCTCTTGATTCTGTTCCTCTAGAGAATCTTAACTAATGCACAAAGGTGGAACCCCTAATTACCAAAGCATCTCCTACTAGGCATCACCTTTTAAAGGTCCTACTGCCTTCCAGCATTGCCACACTGGGCACCAGGTTTCTAACACATGAACCCTTGGGGGACACGCTCACACCATATCCAAACCATACTGGTGTGTATAGCTCATTTTCTTCAGGTCTGAACTCCAGTGCCCCATCAGTGAAATCCTCCCTTTTCATCCTGTATGGGCATCCTATTGCTGCTATAACAAGTTACCATAAGCCTAGTGATTTAAAACAACATGACAGTACTATTTTATAGTTCTGAATATCAGCTGGGTATGATGGATGGATCTTGGCATGTTAAACAGGCACAGGGATCCTATGGATGCTATTCAGCCAGGAAAAGAAGGGCCACACTGATGTACCCCAACCAGGAAAATCAGGGGGCAACGTCAGGGCACATGCTAACTAATCACACCAGAGTCCATTCAGAAGGGTGATATTTCCTGAAATGCTTTTACCAGTGCACATGTGGCGGGGGGGGCAGAGCAGGAGGAGGAAACAGGTTCTCATGGCAGGGGGGGAGGGGGTGGTGACAGCTGTAGGATTGGATCCTGGTCACTGGAATGGCAAACAGGTGCTGGCTGTGATCCATCAGTCTGCTCCTCTACCTTTTGACATGGAGTTTGGAAGGAAGGCGGCAGAGAAGGGAAGGGAAGTAGAATTCACCTAACAGTTCCCTAGATGGCTTTATAAGCAGGCTAATAGCAGTTGTTTCATTGAAAGACTCTGCAAAGTGGGCACAAAACAGTGTTGTGGTTAAGGGTGCAGGTGCCTTCAGGTCCTAGCTTCACTGTAACTTAGCTGTGCGTCCTTGGTTAAGTTTTTGGATGTCTCTAAACCTCAGCCTCCTCATCTATAAAATGGGAATAATACCAGCACCTATTTCTTAAAGATCATTGTGAGGGTTAAATGGAAGAAAGTGTAAAGTCTCCCTGGGATTGTGACACCATAAGGGAAGGGTCTTGTTATTTATCCCAAAGCAGGAAGCAGCAGAGGTCTGACAGGGTGACTTACTCTTACCTGCTCTTCCCCTCACACACAACTCAGATCTTCTCCATGGCCCTCTGTGGATGGAACACCTCTAATAGTCATTCTTTAAACACCTGCTTAATCCCCTCCATACTTCCCTCCCCATTCAACTATCACTCTGTGGATCCTCCCTTGGATTTCCACCTTTGGTCCCTTCTTTTACCCTGTAAACTCTGCCCTCAGGCCTCAGTTGCAGATCTGTACAGCCTTTCTCTGCCCAGCTTTCAGCCCCACTGTGGGGAGCTCTGGTCCCTTTTTGATCATGTGGAAGAGAACAGAGACCAGGTACCCTGTTCTAGGAGCTAGAGAGAGGCTGGTTTAGAACAATCTAAGGATGTTCTGGCTCTATCATCCCCAGACAACAAGGGCTAAGGTCAATTTTATTCTAAATTAACCAAATGTATATATCACTCACCATACCATAATGTACAGAGGAACTAATAATACTTATATTATAAAATTATGAACACCAAAAAATGTACTATAAACTCAAAAGTAACATTAAAATGCTGACTGTTATTATTTAACTTGGATTTTCCACCCAGAGAAGCCTTATTTTCATGATGAAGTTATGGACCCACTTACATAAAATTTATAAAAATATAAAAACTGGGGCCGGGGATTTGGCTCAGTGGTTTCGCCACCTACTGCGCAAGCACAAAGACCCGAGTTCAATCCCCGATACCAAAATATATATATATATATATATATATATATATATATA